>ML815301.1:107902-134462 GCA_009831015.1 Picea engelmannii
ACTTCGTAAGGCCATAACTCTCAAACCGTGAGGAGTTATGTGACGTTCTACATACCACCAGAAATGGCATGACATGTACTATCCATATAGAAAAGTATTATCTGAAAATATATCATAACTCATATCGCTACCCATCAAACAAACTTGGGTCCATTACCCAAACCTGGGGCCTCCAACTTCTCATGGCCATAACTCTCTAACCGTGAGGAATTATGTGACGTTCCACATACCACCGGAAATGAAATGACAAGCAATATCCATCTAGGATATTTTACCTGACAAATTCACTTTCCTTCATCTCATTATTCCACAATTAAGAATGGGTTCTCTTACTCCACAAAGCGTCTTCCCCTGAGGGCTTTCACCATAAGGGGACCACTTTGGAGTTCATCCATATTTACTTCTTATCAACAATGACAAAACAATAATGAGTCATATTTACATCAAACAATATTGGGTCCATTACCCAAACCTTTGTGCTACGGGTCTTTCTTCAAGGGTTGACATCAATGACAACCAACCTTAATCAACATGAGTTGCCTTGAGACTCCCAACTTGCGAAATTCTGAAATACTCTAGATCGATGACCCACGATCCTCGGTGATTTAACTATCCAGATCTCTTCCTCAAAAACTCAGACTTCGTTCTTCGTCATGTCAGATCAACGGTCCAGAACTTTGGTGATCCGATGGTCCAGATCATTTTACGACTTCGCATATCGTGATTTCCTATGTCATATCCCTTTGACTCCTCCAATGTGCAGGTCAGCAAAATTCCGATCGCTCGCCACGTGTCCTCTGGCTCCAACGGCCAAGATTGTTTCGTGACTTCGCGTCTCGTCTCCCTAGACAATCAATGGTCCAGATCTCTCCTCGAGCACCTCCTTCCTTTGACCCTTCAGTCGGAAAAATGTTGATCTCTTGCCACGTGTCCTTCTTGGATCGACAGTCCAGATCATTTCGTGACTTCGTATTTCACAGAGTTGGAAGATGGTTCAACCTTATCCTCTTCACAGTTATACAGGAATCGACGGTTGTTGGTCCTCAACGCTCAGATCCAACGTCTGAGATTTGTTCTCCTCTTCTACGTATTCCTCCTGTCTTAATTCAGATAAGACGACCATCAGGAATTTGGGATGGATGATCCAACGACCACTGTCACTCCTCCTGAGCTTACGCATCCTTCTGACTTGGAAGAATTTCTAAGTGTCAAAGGTTCTGTGACCTTTGCTCATCCTACGAGTCCTTCTCTTGGTCCTCGGCTGCACTTCTGGAAAGTGCAAGGTGCTATCTCTTCTGATCTTTGATCTCTTCTCTAGCTTTCTCTTCTGTGTCTTCACTATTGTTCTTGTGCCATTGACGTTGCATCGTCGTTGTTGTTCTTTCCATCAATGACAAGCATATTCTACCTTATGTATGTAAACATGTCAGCCTCGTTATTGTTCTTGCCATCAATGACAAGAACAGCTTTGCCTACAAACATGCCAACACATTTGACAGCTACGGCGTCGAACAGTAGATCAAGTCAAGGTCCAGTGGGACAACTATAGTCCACACTCGACAACTTGGGAAGATGCATATAATATGCGTCAACAGTTTCCATTTTTGTTTGGTAGCTAGACCTATGATATTCTGATACACTTTATTTCGACACTTACATACTATGAAACTTCGGGACGAAGTTAAAAATAAGAGGGGGTGTATGTAACATCCCGCTCTTGCACACACTGAGTGAACTTATTCTTTGAGGACACTTACGTGCAAGTGATCCTGGTCATTATACTATTGGTTGTTTTGATTATGATTATGAGATATTGTGGATTTGATGATATGTTATTTTGTTGTATTTACATAGACAGATGTTATTGACTGGGTTCTCCTGAGTATGCAAGACTCTAGACATTGAGGATGTCGAGGCATCGATGAAACCCCTTGGACTACGGATCGAGTCAGGGAGTGGAATGTTAAGGTTTGAATGTTGTTGATGTGACATATGTACATATGATTAGATGTTATGATGTTGATTATTATTGCTGACATGATTTGTTGATGGATGTTGGCTAATGATAGCTTGTCGACCAGACTCACATTTGAAGTAAATGGGTCATGCATGACAACTAGAGACATTGAGGGAGAGGTGTGGTAGCAGCCCTGCCACAGCCTACTAGCACTCCCGTCCTGGCTTGAACTATAGGTTAATGATTACCTAGTTCGAGAAGACCCACGTTGTCGCTCACGATGATTCTAAGGGGCACGCAATAACGCAAGATCCTTATTTCTTAGAGGCCCTTAGTCTCCCACAAGATCACCTGACGGAGTATTGACTCCAAGGGTTTGACGTCTACCAAATTCAGTCAAGAGGCGAGTGGCAGCCTTGGAGCACATAGTGCATCTTGAAGGACACGTCACACAATTAAAACGGAAAGAGGCGAGTGGCACCCTTGGAGCATGTAGTGCATCCTGAAGGGCGCGTTGTGATTTTAACTAGTAAGTGAACAAACCTAGTGCATAGAAAACTATGCCTCCTTAGGACCTGGTCGGCCTTAAAATGAATGATGTGATGAGTAAGTTTAATAACAAATTTTCCCTTAAGAACTCTCGCCAAGACTAGTGAATTTAAAACCTAGGTCGAAGTAGAACCTCTAAACAAAAAGTAATTAGACATATAACAAGAAGGGGGTAAAGAAATTATAATGGAGGATTAAATTTATTAAAAAGATAAATGGTTGTTTTTCTACACTTGCTAAATCTGATTTTTAGTTAAAAAGAAAAAGAGGGGAAACTTAAAGAAAAATGGAAACTTAAAGAAAAGAGGAAACTTAAGGAAAAAGGGGAATATCTAACTTAGTAAGGAATCTAGCCTTTGGAACCTTCTATTTATGAACTGAACTAAGAATTAAGTAAGGCGTAAGTCATTTAAGAATTGTAAGGGAATAATGGGACATCGATGAGCGTTTTTAGGAACACTTTTAGTTGGTTGAGGGAAATAGACAAATTTAATTAATTAATAAATTGATTTTCTGGTGCAACTAGGGGATCGGGCGACATGTGTACAAGGGAGGTTTTTCGAAATTAATTAAATGAAAAAGGAATCTAATGAGGGTTTTGGGAAACTAATGACTAGGAAAACTCTATAAAAAGAATGGTAGAGGAGGAGTATGATCACATTTGGCTTGCGTAACGTTACGATGTCGAAATTTTATCTTGACTGAGTTTCCACTTGTGGGAGTTGGGATACCCAGCTCGGGTAACGAGTGGTAGCTCAACCTTGCAAGGCGAGTTGGGTGCTAGCATTCTCTGGTATTGTGTGTGTGGTCCCTTTATGGCTCGGGGGGCTCAAGGGGAAAAAGAGTACCCCTAGCGTAGGCTGGGAGGTATCGATGAGGTCTCATCAGTCAGCAAGTTGGATCTGGATGGCGCGAACACGCGGAAGAACCTCTTCGCTTCCTCCTCCTCGGTAAAGGTACGCCTATTAAAGTGGTTACTTGTAATAAAATTTAATTTACACTTGTTTATTTTACTGTATTCGGATGACGATTTAATTTTCATGAGCTTCCCTTACCCATGTATTTCTACGGTGATAGTAACATATTATTTTTTTGTAAAATCATAATTTGTTATGGTAATCTGACAGAAGAAAAAGAAAACTACTTGTACATACATAACCACATTGGAAGAACTGTTGCGTCGGATAGAAATGGTTTTCTTTCGAATTTTGGTAAGAATGTAGGTCTCCTTAGGGATTCCTTGAGAATTTTATTATCAATGTAATCTTGTTGTCGCTTGATTCATCCTGTAAGAAAGCTTGTTATCCACAGTATCTTTTATTTTTGAGTTATTGTCTAATTGTGCATGGCCAGAATGAGCCCCAGACTCAAAACCTTGCCTGCGCTTTTGTATCTCCTGCCTGCGTTTTCTTTATTCCTTAATTGCGTTTTTTTTTTTTTTTTAATTCTCCACGAANGTCTGGATGCAGATTTGAGTTTTTATCTTTTGTTCCTTATCCTTTAAGTTATTAGTATGTGCCTAAGTAGTCGGCCAGGAGCCGAATTGATTGTCTTTCACTCCGGTGTTAAAGATTTAGATTCAAATGCCTTGCTTTCTTGTGCATGGATAATAAGTGTAGGATCGTTTCTCTGCCCAGCAAGTAATCCTCTCCTGGGCATTTATTCCCTCCTCAGCCTCTGCAAATATTGTCATTTATTCGTTGCAAACTCGTGCTTCCACACAACAATTTGGGGATGTCTCTCCAGTTCACCAAACGTTTTATTTCTCCATGATTAATGTTGTTTTTACATTGCAATTTCGTTTTTATTTTGCCCAGCAAATCCATTGCTTGTACAACGAAAATTCCTCCTTATTGCTCAAGAATTTTTGTGGTCTTTACTCAGCAAATTTTGTTTTTCATCACCCAACGATTTCATACCTTCTCTGCGTTGATGGGGTGTAAACCTGCGTTATTTTCCATTGCTCACCCATATTTTTGTTTCTTTTCCTCAGAAAATTGTGTTATCCCCCAACTAATCTGGGTGTCTCGTACCAACCATCTTTTCGTTTTCTTTTCCTTAGAAAAATTGTGTTATCCCCAAGCGAATCTGGGTGTCTCATACCAACCATCCTTTCATTTTCTTTTCCTCAGAAAAATCGTGTTATCCCCAGTGAATCTGGGTGTCTCGTGCCAACCATCTATTCGTTCTCTTTTCCTCAGAAAAAATCATGTTATCAAACAGCGAATTTCTTGGCGATTTTCCCAACAAAGGTAGCGCCCTTGGGCGAATTTCTCGGCCATTTACACAACATTTTACACAATGATTTTCTGCGCTATTTACACAGTATTTACACTGAATTTTACACAACATTGTCTTGGCAATTTACACAACGAAATGCTTCACGATTTTTTCTAGCGAAGGTAGCACCCCGAAGATTTTCTTGGCGAGTTACACAACATTGGTTTTACTGTTCAATCATAAATTGTATCTAACATAAATGAAATATAATGATTCATGTGCACCGCAATGTTTTAATGTTAAATTTAGAAATTGTTTTACTGATAAGAAATGAAATTATATTTAATAGAAATTAAATTAGAATGATCCACGTATACACAACATTGTTTTAATGTAAAATAGAAATTGTTTTACCTGTGTTGTTCAACGATTTCTCCTCTCCTATCGTAGAATAATTTCCTTTAGATTTTGAGCGTTGCATTTTCCACTCAGATCTCCCTTTTTATTTTACCACGGAAAACTATGTTTTCCCCTCATTAATTTTGTTGAATTCCAGTGTTAAATGTCCAAACTTAAAACCTTTGGACCATGCCCTTTTCTACTGATAACCCTTGTGCCTCCTCCTTCCATAGTGATGATCATGCACCTTTAGATTGGGGTCTTGTTATGTTCTCATCTCTAAACCCTTGGACCTTTTGCCAACCTAATCAAGGCACTCTAGTCTTTAATAGGGTAATTAATAGATTGCTAACGCTTGTTGTAGAGTCGATCTTTACAAAGAGTAATAAGCTAGAAGAAGTAGCATAGTTGTTTATGTAACTAAGTCGTCTTGTTAAGGTTCACTAAATAAAGTTATTAGTGTATTATGTTTGAGTCAGATGGAAAAATTTATATTGTATATGCTTCTCTCTCTCTATTTATATAAGATGAGATAAAGTGACCACTTTGTAATGATAGGGTCTGGGAAAAACGAAACCTAGGATAAGGAAGTGATTGAAAGGGACTTTGATGATTAGAATAAAGAATCTTTATTTGATGGTTGTTTAGAACGCTAGCGCTCATTCAATCATGGGATTCATGTCTTGATGAGTTTAAACTTTTGCGTGCACCAATTTATTGGGGTTAAATGATTGTTTTAGAGTTGAACTTCCTATGCTTATGGATTTTTAAGATGGATGGATCTTAGACTTTGTGCAAATAAAATAATGAATGTATTTAACTTGCGTTGATGATTAGTTGGTTGATTTAGAGTGCTTTCGTTATAGGTTCCATATATTGTATGATAGTTAAGGGATTTTACACTTCTTGTGCAACTCATTTTTAAATGAACGTATGATGGCATGAGCTTTTAGACTTCTTGTGCAATGAATTCTAATGTATTGATTAATGGTTTAGAATTTAGTCTTCTTGCGCTGAATGAATGTATTATGACAAATGTTTTCTCATTATGTTTTGCGCCACCAATATGATGGTGCATGATCATTTCAATATTGAATTTTTCCCTTCACCTTGGTTGGGCAGATGAATAGTGGTTAGGTGACTTGCACTATGGACTAAGTTGACACATAATTGATTATGCCTTAGTTCACTAATGCGCCTATCTCAATGTTGTGGTATGATTTCCTCATGATAGATTATTTGCTTGCATTGATCGATAAGTGATTATGTTAATCTGGCAATGTATCATGTGCTTACCTTGATACAGATGTTTTAATTACCTAACATAGCAATAAAAGAAATAAAAATAAAAAATAAAAAATTACCTGATGTACGTCGTTTTTGTTGTCGTAATGGCGAGGGTCGTTACATATGGTATCAGAGCCAGTTTGACCCACGAATTGGTATCACTACGGCTTCCATTGATTGATAATTGATTATAATGTTGTGAATTAAGTTAACTTGTATTCATGCAGGTAATCATGGTTAGAGGATGTCACAGAGGCAGACGATGGGGTGCTAGGGGAGGAGGCGTGATGCCCCCAGTAGCATCCATGCCTGAGGGGTCTAACCCCCAGGGAGACGAACAAGTTTTCGGGCAGGAACAGATAGTTGTGGGTGATGTGGTTGGGCTGACTAGGTCCTTTCAATGGATGTCTAAGGCACCGATCGACCGTTTGGATAGGGATGAGGCCAGGGCATCAACACCCCCTGAGGATCCACCGCACGCTCTGGTCAGTACTGGTAGCATTCATCGTGAACTTGAGAAGGTCAAATTTCCCGAGTTCTTTGGTGCCCCGGACGGTGCAGCCGCCGAGGCATGGTTGGAGAATATGGCAATGTACTTTGCACTTCATGAATATACCTCCAACTTGAAGGTCTGCATGGCGGTCTTTCAACTGAAGGGGAGCGCTCTTCTATGGTGGAAGACGCTCCTGCCGCAATTGAACATGGTCGTCGAAGACGTGTCATGGGAACTGTTTAAGGAATGGTTCTGGTAGAGGTATCTATATGAGGAATTCAGTGAGCATCAGTTCAATGAATTCAACGCCTTGCAATAGGGCAGTCGTACAGTGCCCGAGTACGAGGCTCGTTTCATGGAGCTTCTTCGGTAAGCTCCCCACCTGAATACCGAGAAGCTTAAGGTCAACAAGTTCATGTTTGGCCTTATTGTTAGCATTCGTGCAAAGGTTAGGATTTTGATGCCTCAAACCTTACATGATGTTGTCCAGAAGGCCCTCATAGCAGAGGAAGAGCTTATCAGCGGGGGTCAAAGAAGGACTCCAACGAGACCAATGGGGCAGGTGTCATATGGTGCGCAGCAGCATCAGACACCAGCTAGACATTCACCAGGATATCGTGACTTCCATAGAGGATCCACTTTCACTACACCTTGACGACCAGTGCCTCAGCAATGGACTACTTACCGAGGACCACAACTCCAGCAGCAGTGTCGACCGCAGCAACAACAGTTAAGGCTTGTTCAGCAGAACAGACCAGGGTTCTAGGTTGGTGGGTCCTCAGCTTCTACTTCGGGTACCAGGAGTACTGGACTGAAGAAAGGGTGTTGGACATGTGGGGAGCCACACTACCAGTGTGACTGCCCAGTGGAGAGGACTAGAGCATCTGGAGCACCCAGACCCACTACCATGGGAGATTTGGGCAAGGCCCATCAGTTTCATGTAGCAATGAATAACTGCCAGGCAGAGCACCAGTCGACTGTGCTCGAGACGTCAGGTACCGTCGCTGACCAGACCCTTAGTATTTTGATAGATCCAGGTGCTACCAAGAGTTTTATTTCTGGTGCAGTGCTAAAAATAATTAAGGTAAAGGCAATCGAACAGAATGAGTTTAGCTTTGTAGAAATGGCTTCAGGATCCAAACAAAAGGTTGGAGGGAAGGTTACAAGATGTAGCCTTAACCTGGGAGAGTTTGTCACCAAGGCCAACCTGTATGTCACGATCTTAGGATCTTATGACATCGTGATCGATATGGACTGGTTGGAATCGCATCAGGCGATACTCAACTGTAAGACGAAAAGGTTGAGCTTGGTCGATGATGAGGAATAGAGACATGTGATTGTAGGTCGGAACCAAGGAGTTTCCCTGAGGTTCATCTCTTCCTTCCAGCTACAGAAGAGCATGTACAAGGGATGTAAGATTTATGTGATCCTTGCATTAAACGAGAAAGGAGTAGTGGAAGGTCTAGAACACCTTCTGGTGGTGAGAGAGTTTGCAAACATCTTCCCTGAGGAGTTACTTGGGATGCCAGGGATAGATGTTAGCAATAATAATCAACGCGTTCAACACCTTGTGACAAGGCGGTCGTAGGGTGCCCGAGTACGAGGCACGTTTCATGGAGCTTCTTCGGTAATCTCCCCACCTGAACACTAAGAAGCTTAAGGTCAACAAGTTCATGTTTGGCCTTAATGTCAGCATTCGTGCAAAAGGTTAGGATTCTGATGCCTCAAACCTTTCATGATGTTGTCCAGAAGGCCCTCATAGTAGAGGAGGAGCTTATCAGTGGGGGTCAGAGCAGGACTCCAGCGAGACCAGCGGGGCAAGTGTCATCTGGTGCGCAGCAGCATCAGACACCAGCTAGACATTCACCAGGATATCGTGGCTTCTAGAGAGGATCCACTTTCACTACACCTCGGTGACCAATTCCTTAATAGCGGACTCCTTATCGAGGACCATAGCACCAACACCAGCATCGGTTGTAGCAGAAGCAGTTTAGGCATGTTCATCAGAACATACCAGGGTTCCAGGCTGGTGGGTCGTCAACTTCTACTTTGGGTACCAGGAGTACTGGATCGAAGAAAGGGTGTTGAACATGTGGGGAGCCACATTACCATCGTGACTTCCCAGTGGAGAGGACCAGAGCATCTGGATCACTCGAACCCACTACCATGGGAGATTTGGACAAGGCCCATCAGATTCATGTAACAGTGAATAACTTCCAGGCAGAGCACCAGTCGACTGTTCTCGAGACGTCAAGTACCGTCGCTAACCAAACCCTTAGTATTTTGATAGATCCAGGTGTTACTGAGAGTTTTATTTATGGTGTAGCGCTAAAAAGAATTAAGGTAAAGACAGTAAAAAAGGATGAGGTTAGCTTTGTAGAAATGGCTTTGGGATCCAAACAAAAGGTTGGAGGGAAGGTTATGGGCTGTAACCTTAACCTGGGAGAGTTTGTCACCAGGGCCAACCTATAAGTCACAATCTTAGGATCTTATGATGTCATGATCGGTATGAATTGGTTGAAATCGCATGAGGCAATACTCAACTGTGAGACAAAATGATTGAGCTTGGTTGATGATGAGGGATAGAGACGTGTGATTGTAGGTAGGAACCAGGGAGTTTCCCTAAGGTTCATCTCTTCCTTGCAGTTACGGAAGATCATACGCAAGGGATGCAAGCTTTATGCAATCCTTGCGTTAAACGAGAAGGGAGTAGCGGAAGGTCTAGAACACCTTCCGGTGGTGAGAGAGTTTACATACGTCTTCCCCGAGGAGTTACTTGGGATGTTGCCAGAGAGGAAATTGGAACTTACCATCGACCTAAAATCGAGAACTGAACCGATAGCAAGAATGCCTTATCAGATGTCGACCTCGGAGTTACAGGAGTTGAGAATGTAATTGAAGGAGTTTTTGGACCTAGGACTTATACGTCCAAGTGTGTTACCGTGGGGTACGCCTGTTATCTTCATACGGAAGAAGGATGGGTCATGGAGACTCTGCATTGACTATCATCAATTGAACAAGACAACGATCAAGAATTAGTATCTGTTTCCAAGGATTGATGATATGTTTAATCAGATGAAAGGCGTGAGGGTGTTTTCAAAAATCAACTTGAGATCAGGGTATCACCAGTTACTGATAAAGGAGGACGACATCCCTAAGACCACCTTTAAGACGAGGTTTGGACATTACGAGTTTACTGTTTTACCGTTTGGACTGACGAACGCCTAAGGGGTATTTATGAGTTTGATGAATGGGGTGTTCCACGAATACTTGAACAAGTTCGTCCAAGTATTCATTGACGATATTTTGATTTACTCTCGGTCGATGGAGGATCATGACGAGCACTTGTGCATGGTACTACAATGTCTACGAGTGAACAAATTGTATGAGAAATTGTCTAAATGCTCATTTTATCAATCGAAGATTCACTACTTAGGGCATGCCATCTCCAGGTATCACTATGGATCCAACAAAGGTCGAGGCTATTATGGAATGGCCTAAGCCAACGAATGTCTCTGAAGTGTGTCGCTTCATGGGTTTAGCAGGATATTATCGACGGTTCATCGAGGGTTTTTTGAAGATAGCAAATTCGATCACGGAATTGCAGAAGAAGAACAAGAAGTTTGTTTGAATCGAGAAATGCGTGGAGTCATTTTGGAGGCTCAAGGAGATGTTGACGATGACATCGATACTAAAGGTCCCTGACATGGATGCAGACTTCTTGATATGAATTGACGCATCCAAGGAAGGCTTAGGCAGAGTCTTGATGCATGACGGTCGATTGATCGCTTACATATCGAGAAAGTTGAGAAGGCATGAGGAGAACTATGCAACACACGATTTGGAGTTGTTAGCCATTGTTTATGTCTTGAGAGTTTGGAGACACTACCTTATTGGATGAAAATTCGAACTAAAAATGTACCATTGTGGACTACAACACATCTTTACGCAAAACAACTTGAATGCGCGACAACGACGTTGGTCGGAATTGCTTAGTGAGTATGATTTCGAGATTACTTACATAAAAGGAACAATGAACAGAGTGGCGGATGCGTTGATTTGGAGACCACGCATCATTTCGGTGATGCCTCTTCAGATGAATCTAAGTGAAAATATACTAACTTTACAGTGCAATGATGACTGGTACAAAGAGGTCAAGGAATTTATCAGACAAAACACAATGATGGTACCAAAATTTGAGGGATTTACTGTGGACAACGATGGATTATATAGATTTAAAAGTCAAATTTACATACCACCCAACGACAAGTTGAGGAGTTTGATCTTAAACAAGGCTCATAGAGCAGTGTACATGGCTCATCCTGGAGTCACGAAGGTGAGGGCATACCTTAAATCCTTATTCTTCTGGAAAGGAATGAAGGCATAGATAGTCAACTACGTGGCAAGATGTCTAGAATGTCAACAGGTGAAGGCTGAACATAGACATCCGACAGGATTACTACAGCCGCACGCTATTCCAAAATCGAAATGGGAGGTCATTTCGATGGATTTCATTGTTGGATGGCCACTAACGAGAAGGAGAAACGACTTGATTTTTGAGGTAGTCGATATTCTGACAAAGAGTGCCCATTTTATTCCTGTGCGTACGATGTATCAAGCACCAGAAATAGCTAGATTTTTCATCAGTGAGATTGTGAGGTTGCATGGTGTGCCTAAGAGGATTATATCCGATAGAGGATCAATGTTTACAGGATGATTTTGGACTAGTTTCCAAGAGGCCTTGGGAAACCAACTTAACTTTAGTACCGCATTTCACCCGGAGACAAACGAGCAGACCAGAAGAACAAACCAAATCTTGGAGGACATGTTGCGTATGTACGTGATGGACCAACCGAACCGTTGGGAAGAATTCTTGCCACTGGTGGAATTTACATATAACAACAGTTATCAAAGCACCATTAAGATGGAGCCTTTTGAGTTTCCTTAGGGGCGACCGTGTCAGACGCCTTTCTAGTTGGGATCGGCTTGAGGATAGGGTCCTGGTGGGACCCGAAGCGATCCAACAAATGGAAGACCAAATGCAAACTATAAGACAAAGGATAAAGGAAGCGTAGGATCGACAGAAGAGTTATGCAGATGCGCGTCGTGTCGACCATAGTTATGAAGTTGGCAATTGAGTCTTCTTGCGAGTGAAACCACATAAGAGTTCGATCAAGTTTGGAAACGGTGATAAAATCTCTCCTAGGTTCGTGGGACATTTCAAGATTGTGGAAAAGAAGGGGCTCATCGCCTATCAACTAGCCTTGCCTGATTCTTTGAGGCGTATGCACAATGTTTTTCACGTATCTGTTTTGAGACATTATGTTAGTGATCCTACTCATATTATTGACATGAGTTCCTTGAAAGTATCGGATGAGGGTGCTCTCACGACGAAGCCAATCCGCATCCTGGACCAACGCATTCTACAGCTACGATATCGAATAGTAGATCAAGTCAAGGTCTAGTGGGACAACTATAGTCCACACTCGGTGACCTAGGAGGATGCATATGATATGCATCAACAATTTTCATTTTTGTTTGGTAGCTAGACCTATGATATTCTGATACACTTTATTTCGGCACTTACATACTGTGAAACTTCGGGATGAAGTTTAAAACAAGAGGGGGTGTATGTAACATCCCACTCTTGCGCACACTGAGCGAACTTATTCTTTGAGGACACTTGCGTGCAAGTGATCCTGGTCATTATACTATTGGTTGTTTTGATTATGATTATGAGATATTGTGGATTTGATGATATGTTATTTTGTTGTATTTACATAGACAGGTGTTATTGACTGGGTTCTCCTGAGTGTGCAGGACTCTTGACATTGAGGATGCCGAGGCATCGATGAAACCCCTTGGACTCTGTATCGAGTTAGGGAGTGGACTGTTAGGGTTTAAATGTTGTTGATGTGACATATGTACATATGATTAGATGTTATGATGTTGATTATTATTGCTGACATGATTCGTTGATGGATGTTGGCTAACGATAGCTTGTTGACCAGACTCACATTTAGAGTAAAGGGGTCACACACGACAATGAGAGAAATTGAGGGAGAGTTGTGGCAGTAGGTGTGGCAGCAGCCCTACCACAGCCTACTAGCACCCCCGTCGTGGCTCGAACCGTAGGTTAACGATTACCTAGTTCGAGAATACCCATGATGTCGTGAGGGCAAACTATGACAGTCGCTCACGATGATTCTAAGGGGCGTGCAATAAGGCAGGGTCCTTATTCCTTAGAGGCCCTTAGTCTCCCACAAGATCACCTAACGGAGTATTGACTCCATAGGTTTGACGTCTACAAAATTCAGTCAAGAGGCGAGTGGCACCCTTGGAGCATGTGGTGTGTCTTGAAGGGAACGTCGTGAAATTAAAACGGAAAGAGACGAGTGGCACCATTGGAGCATGTAGTGCATCCTGAAGGGCACGTCGTGATTTTAACTGGTAAGTGAACAAACCTAGTGCCTAGAAAACTATGCCTACTTAATAACAAATTTAAAACCTTAAAAACTATGGCCAAGCCTAGTGAAGTTAAAACCTAGGACTAAGTAGAACCTTTGAACAAAAAATAATTAGACATATAACAAGAAGGGGGTAAAGAAATTCAAACTTTAATTATTAAAGTAAAAAAATTATAATGGATGATTAAATTTATTAAAAAGGTAAATGATTGTTTTTCTACACTTGCTAAATCTGATTTTTAGTTAAAAAGAAAAAGGGGGGAAACTTAAAGAAAAACGGAAACTTAAGGGAAAAGGGGAATGTCTAACTTAGTAAGGAATCTAGCCTTTTGAACTTTCTATTTATGAACTCAACAAGGAATTAAGGCATAAGTCATTTAAGAATTGTAAGAGAATAATGAGACACCGATGAGCGTTTTTAGGAACGCTTTTAGTTGGGTGAGGGAAATAGACAAATTTAATTAATTAATAAATTGATTTTCTGGTGCAACTAGGGGATCAGGCGACATGTGTACGGGGGAGGTTTTTCGAAATTAATTAAATGAAAAATGAATCTAGTGAGGGTTTTGGGAAACTAATGACAAAGAAAACTCTATAAAAAGGACGATGGAGGAGGAGTATGATCACATTTGGCTTGCGTAACGTTACGTTGTTGAAATTTTATCTTGATTGAGTTTTCACTTGTGAGAGTTGGGATACCCAGCTCGGGTAACGAGTGGTAGCTTAGCCTTGTGAGGCATGCTGAGTGCTAGCATTATGTGGTATTGTGTGCGTGGCCCCTTTGCAGCTCGGGGGGCTCAGGGGGAAGAAGAGTAGCCCTAGCGTAGGTTGGGAGGTACCGGTGATGTCTCATCGGTCGACAAGCGGGATCTGGATGGAGCGAACGCGCAGGAAAACCTCTTCGCCACGTCGTCGTCGGTAAAGGTACGCCTGTTAAAGTGGTTACTTGTAATAAAATTTAATTTACACTTGTTTGTTTTACTGTATTTTGATGACGATTTAATTGCCATGAGATTCCCTTGCCCATGTATTTCTACGGTGATAGTAACAAATTATTTTTTTGTAAAATCATAATTTGTAATGGTAATCTGACAGAAGAAAAAGAAAACTATTTGTACATACATAACCACATTGGAAGAACTATTGTGTAGGATATAAATGGTTTTCTTTCGAATTTTGGTAAGAATGTAGGTCTCCTTAGGGGTTCCTTGAGAATTTTGTTATCAATGTAATCCCCTTATCGCTTGATTCACTTTGTAAGAAAGATTTATATCCACAGTATCTTTTATTTTTTAGTTACTGTTACATGTGGCCAAAACGAGCCAGGGACTCAAAACCTTGCCTGCACTTTTGTATCTCCTGCATGCGTTTTCTTTATTCCTTGATTGAGTTTTTTTTCATTATTTTATTCTCCACGGAGAAGGTCTGGATGCAGATTTGTGTTTTTATCTTCTGTTTCTTATCCTTTAAGTTATTAGTCTGTGCCTGAGCAATCGGCCAGGAGCCGAATCAACTGTCTTTCACTCTGGTGTTAAATATTTAGATTCAAATGCCCTACTTTCCTGTGCATGGATAATAAGTGTAGGATCATTTCTCTGCCCCGCAAGGAATCCTATCCTGGGGGTTTATTCCCTCCTTAGACTCTATGATTACTGTGATTTATTCTCTGCAAACTCGTGCTTCCATACAACGAATTGAGGATGTCTCTCTAGTTCACCAAATTTTTTATTTCTCTGCGATTAATGTTGTTTTTACTCTATGCAATTTCATTTTTATTTTTCCCAGCAAATCCATTGCTTGTACAATGAAAATTCATCCTTATTGCTCAACAATTTTTGTGGTCTTTACTCAACATATTTCGTTTTTCATCGCCCAACGATTTCATACCTTATCTGCGTTGATGGGGTGTAAACCTGCGTTATTTTCCATTGCCCAACCATATTTTTTTTTCTTTTCCTCATAAAATCGTGTTATCCCCCAGTGAATCTGGGTGTCTCGTACCAACCATCTTTTTGTTTTCTTTTCCTCAGAAAATCGTGTTATCCCCCAGTGAATCTAGGTGTCTTGTACCAACCATCCTTTCATTTTCTTTTCCCCAGAAAAATCGTGTTATCCCCAACAAATCTAGGTGTCTCGTACCAACCATTTATTCGTTCTCTTTTCCTCATAAAAATCGTGTTATCAAACAACGAATTTCTTGGCGATTTGCCCAACAAAGGTAGCGCCCCTAGGCGATTTTCTTGGCGATTTACACAACATTTTACACAATGATTTTTTGGGCGATTTACACAGTATTTACACAACATTGTCTTGGCGATTTACACATTGAAATTCTTGGCGATTTTCCCAACGAAGGTAGCGCCCCAAAGATTTTCTTGGTGATTTACACAACATTGGTTTTACTGTTCAATCAAAAATTATATCTAACAAAAATTAAATAGAATGATCCCTATGTGCACCACAATGTTTTAATGTTAAATTTAGAAATTGTTTTACTGATAAGAAATGAAATTATATTTAACAAAAATTAAATTAGAATGATCCACGTATACACATCATTGTTTTAATGTAAAATAGAAATTGTTTTACTTGTGTTGTTCAATGATTTCTCCTCTCCTGTCGCAACATAATTTCCTTTAGATTATGAGCGTTGCATTGTCCACTCAGGTCTCCCTTTTTATTTTACCACAGAAAACTGTGTTTTCCCCTCATTAATTTTGTTGAATTCCGGTGTTAAATGTCCAAACTTAAAACGTCTAGAACATGCCCTTTTCTACTTGTAACCCTTGCACCTCCTCCTTCCACAATGATGATCGTTCACCTTTAGATTGGGGTCTTGTTATGTTGTCATCTCTAAACCCTTGGACCTTTTCCCAACCTAATTAAGGCACTCTAGTCTTTAATAGGGTAATTAATAGATTGTTAACGGTTGTTGTAGAGTCGATCTTTACAAAGAGTGATAAGCTAGAAGAAGTAGCATAGTTGTTTATGTAACTAAGTCATGTTGTTAAGGTTCACTAAATAAAATCATTAGTGGATTATGTTTTAATCACATGGAAAAATTTAGATTGTATATGCTTCTCTCTCTATTTATATAAGATGAGATAAAGTGACCACTTAGTAATGATAGGGTCTGGGAAAAACGAAACCTAGGATAAGGAAGTGATTGAAATGGACTTTGATGATTAGAATAAAGAATGTTTAGTTGATGGTTGTTTAGAACGTTAGCGCTCATTCCATCATGGGATTCAGGTCTTGATGAGTTTAGACTTTTGTGCGCACCAATTTATTGGGGTTAAATGATGATTTTAGAGTTGGACTCCCTACGCTTATGGATTTTTAAGATGGATGGATCTTAGACTTTGCGCAAATAAAGTAATGAATGTATTTACCTTGCATCGATGATTAGCTGGTTGATTTAGAATGTTTTTGTTATAGGTTCCATATATTGTATGATAGTTAAAGGTTCTTACACTTCTTGCACAACTAATTTGTAAATGAGCGTATGATTGCATGAGCTTTTAGACTTCTTGTGCAATGAATTCTAATGTATTGATCAATGGTTTAGAATTTAGTATTCTTGCGATGAATGAATGTATTATGATAGATGTTTGCTCATTATGTTTAGCGGCACCAAGATGATGGTGCATGATCGTTTTAATATTGAATTTTTCCCTTCACCTTGGTTGGGCGGATGAATAGTGGTTAGGTGACTTGCGTTATGGACTAAGTTGACACATAATTGATTACGCCTTAGTTCACTAATGTGCATGTCTCGGTGTTGCGATATGATTTCCTCATGATAGATTATTTTCGTGCATTGATCGATAAGTGATTATGTTAATCTGGCAATGTATCATGTGCTTACCTTGATACATATGTTTTAATTACCAAAAGTAGCAATAAAAGAAAAAAAAGATACCTGATGTGCGTCGCTTTTTTGTTGTTGTAACGGTGGGGGTCATTACATGTTGAGAAAGGAACATTATCTAGCCTTAGGGACCACCATCTCTTATGGATTCATAGCCCCAATTCGAGGGTGTCTTGATGTTGAGAACTGGAACAACAAGGCTACAGTTGGGAAAAACATTTGTCCTCTGCAGCAGGTTGTTTATTTTTATAAGATAAGTGTTCTTATATGTTGTATTGATGTGTTAAATGTTGATATACAATTGTTGTGCATTTTACTTTGAGTTATATTTGGTTAATGTTGCTTACTATGAGCAAAAAGGTACATTCATGTCTCTATTTTATGGTTGAATAATGTTGTATGTATTTTAGTTGTTGTTGTGCATAGTAAAAGTGATTATATTTATGTTTTTATTTGTATGGACAACTGAATGAACTTGAATGTCATGTTGTGTGTTATTTTCCACATTTATATTTAGTATCAGAATTTTTTATTAAATCGTTTTAGTAGTGACATGACCCAGTTGGGGCTGGGTACCATATAGAGTGGTATAAGATATTATGGTTCAATATTGGACCCATATGGGCCAAGAACTAGTGTGAATTTGGGTAAATTCATTGTTGCAAACTTTGGTCTGTGCGAATTTGGGGGAATATCAGAGTCAAATCCTCAAATTTGTAGTCAAGATTCATGTTTAAATGAATCAAAATTGTTTAAGAGGTTTCATGGAGCCAATCTACAAAGTTGCATAGTTAAATTCTACTTGGAAGGTTGAAATATGGGTTTTAATGGATGTTTTAGAAACTATATAGAGTTAATGAATCAACGGTCGAGATCAATGGCCCAGATTCACTGTAATAAATTTAAAAACTCACAAGGTTTCGATCGTTTGGAAGGTTGAGTAGATAACTGACCGAGATTCAATTTTGATTACTGGGAAAATGAGAAGATCGACGGTCCAGATTCGTCGGAGAATTGGGCCGAAATTTCTAAGTGTTGAAGTTCACCAACAAAATCCGTTGATGACCGATAGTCGAATTGGTGAGTTTGATGAAGAGATGGATTCGACCAAAAGAAGTCTTTGATCATCGACGAGCGATGGTTTGGAATCGACATATTTTGGCAAAAGTTTCATGTGTCCAAAAGTAATCTTCGATGATCGGGCATTGAATGAATTGGACAAATATTGATAGATCGACAACCAAGATCATTTTGAATAAGTAGATCGATGATCTGAATTTATTAGGAATTTGGTCGAAAAATTCTAAGTGTCGAAGTTCTCCAACAAAATTTGTCGATGGATGACAATTGGGGATCGATGGAAAATTGGTGAAGGTTTCATGCGTCGAAAGGGGATCGTCGATCACTAATGGTCAATGATTGGGGATCGACAAAAATGGGTGAGAGTTTTCAATTGATAGAGATAAATCTTTGATCATCGATGGTCGATGATCGGGCACTGACAAATTTAGAAAAGTGTTTTAAAGTCTTCCAAGAGAAGTGGTCAATTATTGATGAAGGAAAAGAGGATGATGATGTCATCATCCATGTGTCATGCCACGTCAGCATCTACATGGCATGCCATGTCAGCCAAGTTGACATCTTTGGATGATGTGTCATGCCACATCAGCAAAGGGGGTGGTCGATCGTCGATGGTCGGGGTTCAGTGAATTTGTAACAAGGAAGTTGTCAAAGGAACTCTTCGATGGTCGATCACCGATGATAGGGGATTGGTGAGATTTATGGGCAATATTTGGTTTTGCGAGGAGAAATGGTCGATGGCCGATGATCGGGCATCGAGGAGACCAGTGGGAAAGTTTGGGTTACAATAAGAAATTGTCGATCATCGACAGAGAGTGGATCAACGGTCCATATTTCCCCTGATTTGAGATCAATAACTCAGATTTAAAAGGTTGTTACAACAGTAAAACAATCGATTTTTTAAGAATTTTGGGGGTTTTTGAAGGTCACGAACTTGCAGGGTGATTTTGAGGCCCTAAATGACGTTTTTAGGCAATAAAAACCTACTAGAATATAGTGTACTAAGGTACACTCTGCCTCTACAGCTTAAATAAACTAACTTGGAGAGAGCTATCCAACGAACTATTCTGGGCGCCAAACGGAGCTCGTATGAGAAAGTTAGGGCTAAAATAGTTAAGGTAAAAATTCAACACCAGTTTACTTCTAGAGGGCATAACTCCTTGCTAAGAAGTTCGTCTGGGGCACAAGAGTAGTCTATGGAAAGATTATGAGCCATAGAACCAGATTTGGGATCTAGGTATATAAAAATGTGCAAGAAGATAAATAAGACACCTGTAGCATACAAGGATAAATTGGGAAAACAGTCAAAACTTCTTCAAACCATAACTTTCAGCTCATAGCTCGTATTTGAGCAAACAAATAGTTACTAGAAAGGTCTTGGGGAGGAGAAGACATATATCCACCCAGAATTGTGATTTGGACAATAAAATTTATCGGGAAATGATAAAAGAGATTTATGTAGTAGTAAAAGAGTGGAAATTGTAACTTGTAAATGTTGTAACTTTTCGCTCAGAACTCAAAATGAGGCATGGGTACAACCGTTGGAAATCTGTTTCGGAGAAGAATGAATTTAAGGAGTCATATATTGGAATAGTGCATTAATATTCTTCATAATTTAAAATGAAGAATGACTCGTAATCTAATTAATAAATATTTTGCAATATGCTTAATTCTAATAACAATTATTGCATGCACATTCTTGCAGAATTAGAGATACATAAAGTAGACTTTAGTTCCTATATGAGAACTAAAGATATGGATGATGCAAAAGGGTCTTACAACCATGAAGAAAAGATCAGAGGTCTACATGTTAGCATGGGTAATGTCGAGACTAACTCTAATGGGAGAAGAGACAAGTAGGATCATGTAACTATTAGAATCCTACAAAAAAAAGTGCAAAGCTATAGGGTCGATAATGAAAGGATCATGAAAGCTAAAGAGGAGATACTACAAAAATTGAACATGCTACAGAAGCAAGTCAACATAGATTCAGGCACAAGGCAATAAGCTAGTGTTAGACAAGTGGAAGTGTCTAGGTCTCATGATAGGAGGGATGATCATGGAGGATCTAAACAGTCAAGGAGTATTAGGAGGCATCAACATCAACATTCCCCAGGGCACTCGACCAAAAGAGATTATGCACGTTTTGGGTCGGCAAGTAGCCCAAGTATGTCTCATGTTAGGCATCAGAGAAGGAGACATGGGTCAGATAGCTTGCAAGGGGAACTGAGGAAAATCAAGCCACCATCATTTGATGGAGAAAACAAGAAAGGTGAATATGCAGAAGCATGGTTGTTGGGAATGAGAAAACATTTCAGGTTGCATAACTACTCATCAAATGCAAAAGCTAGAATTGCATCCTACCACCTTCAAGGAAAGGCATCTATGTGGTGGGATCGCCTGAAGTAGGTTAAGCACCTTGATGAGAAAATAATTTCTTGAAGTGGTTCAAGAAATATTTTCGGCAACGGTACTTGTTAGAACAATATTATGACAAGAAGATGGAAGAGTTTGTTGAACTCAAACTTGGGAACATGACCATGGATGAATATGAGAGAAATTTCTTGGAACTTCTTAGCTATGTGAGCTTCACCAGGGATGAGAAGGTCAAAATTCATAGGTTCTTGAGTGGACTACCATCCTTTTGAACAAGGTTACAATCGAGATTAAGTATCCTTTGATAAGGATTTATGATCTTTTTTATCAACTGAAAGGAGTAAATATATTCTCAAAGATTGACTTGAGGTCAGACTATCATCAAGTTAGAATCAGAGAAGAAGACACCAACAAAACAACCTTTAGGACAATGTATGGACACTCTGAATTGTGGTGGTGCCTTTTGGGTTGACAATTGCACCGGCTACATTCAAGTGTCTGATGAACGAGGTGTTCAAAGATTTCCTAGACAAGTTTGTCATTGCATTCTTGGATAATATTCTTATCTATTCCAAGACATAGGAAGAACATGTGCAATATCTGAGGATGGTGCTACAAGTGTTAAGAGAGCACCAATTGTATGCCAAATTGAGTAAATGCACTTTTTTTTATAAAAAAATAGATCCATTATTTGGGTCACATTGTTTTAGAAGATGACATAGCAGTGGATCCATAAAATATTGAAGCAATCAAGAGTTGGCCAGTGCCAACAAACATTTCAGAGGTTAGATCATTCATGGGTTTGGCTAGTTACTACAGGAGATTCATTGCAGGATTCTCTAAGATTCCACACCCAACAACATCTTTGCAAAAAAATTGAGTAAAGTTTGAATGGAGTGCTAAGTGTAAAGAAAATTTACAATGCTTAAAGGATTTGCTAACCAGTGCACCTATTTTAAAAGTTGCAAATCCATGTGAGGATTTTGTTGTGTACACAAATGCATGCAAGGAAGGGCTTGATGGAGTCCTTATGCAAAATGGACATGTAATTTGTTATGAGTCCAAAAAATTGAAGGAACATGGAATAAATTATTCCACACATGACTTAGAATTGGAAACCCTAATACATGTCGTAAGGATGTGAAGGCATTACCTCACGGGAAAAAAAATTGAATTAAGGACAGACCATAGTGGTCTAAGATACTTGTTCGAACAACCAACACTAAATTCTAGAGAAACTAAATGGATGGAAATTCTTGGTGAATATAACTTTGACATCAAGCACATAAAAGGAAAAGAGAACAAGGTGATTGATGCACTCAGCATAAGGGTGCATAAAATGCATGCTACAACCATTAGTATGTACGGGAAAGATTTAAAAGATAAAATTCTAGACGTTGTAACAACAGATCAACATTATGTGCAAGTTAAAGAAATCTTACAATAAAATGATATACAACAGAAATATAAGGATTACAAGCTGGAAGAGGATGGAATACTCTTATTTCATAATAGAGTTTATGTTCCCAATTCTCAGGAATTGAGAAATTTAGTTCCAAAGGAGATGCATAATGTGCCATATGTTGGACATCTAAGACATCGAAAAATATTACAGTTGTAAGAGGCCAATATTTTTGGCCAAGTATGAAAAAAGATGTCACTAATTATTTGGCTAGATGCATGGAATTTCAGAAGGTAAAGGTTGAGCACAGACATCCCGCTAGATTGTTGCAACCATTTCCCATTCCTAAATTGAAATGGGAAGTTGTTACTATTGATTTCATTCACAAATTGCCTAGGACAATAAGGCATCATGATTCCATGATGGTAGTGGTGGATAAGCTTACAAAGGCTGCACATTTCATTCCAGTGATGATGGATAAGCTTACAAAGGCCGCACATTTCATTCCAGTGAAAATAACTCATAAGGCAGCCAACATTGCAAAAAATTATATGCATGGCATGGCTAAATTGCTAAGCTACATGGCATGGCTAAGGCAATAGTGTCGGACCGAGATCCCAAGTTCACTTCCAATTTTTGGAAGGGGTTATTTAAAGGATTTGGGACCAATTTGAATTTAAGTACAACCTATCACCTAGAGTCAGATGGGAAGTTAGAAATGATTAATCTGATAATTGAAGATATGTTGAAAATGCATGTAATGGACAAGTTCTCTTGGTGGGAGGACTATATCCATTTAGTTGAGTTTGCTTAAAATAATGGGTATCAATAATCATTGAAGATGAGCCCGTTTGAAGCATTGTATGGCAGAAAATGCAACACACCAATAAGTTGGGATAACCTAGTAGATAGAGTTGTGATTGGGCCAGAATTGTTAAAGGAAATGGAAGAATGGATTGTAAAGATCAGGCAGAATTTGAAAGTTGCACAAGATCGACAGAGGAGCTATGCTGATAAAAAGAGAACACATAGAGAATTCAAAGTGGGAGAGCATGTGTTTTTAAAAGTTAAAGCCAAGAGAAGCTTGCTGAAATTGGGAAGTTGCCCAAAGTTGGCAGCGATATAGTATGGGCCTTTTGAGGTTTGCAAAAAGATAGGACAAGTTGCATACATGCTAGCACTATATGCATCCATGAGAATTCATAATGTATTCCATGTGTCTTTATAAAAAAAGTAATTACATTATCCTAATCATGTGATTGATTGGAATGTGATCCAGGTGGAACACGAAGGGGATTTTCGGGTGGAACCAGTGCGCATCCTGGACTAAAAAGTTAGTGCTCAAGAACAAAGCCATCGGCTTGCTAAAGGTTCAATGGACCTATTATGGTCCTGAATATGCTATGTGGGAGCACGAGGAAGCCATGCAGAAAGCATACCCGCAAATTTTTGCAAATTTTGAAGGAAATTGAATGTACATTTGTACATAGGCGAATGAAGACTCCATTTTGGCAGCTAGAGTTCCTAGAGCCACAAATCTGAGATTCTTGTCTAGCCAATGTGGTGATTGAGGGGAAAATGGAGTTGCTAGTTGGAATTGTTGTGTGAGTCATTAATGTAGATTTTAACATTGTACAATTATTTACTACAAATAGATTTTCAAGAAAAGAACATAAAAGATAAAATGGAAAATACACACATTAGACATCGATTTTTCCCCTGGAAACCCAAATTGGGAAGACCAACATCTTCTATATTCATCTCATCATACATTGTTTACAACCCAATATACATATATGATCCTGTAGCATCCAAAACCATAATCCAATAACCCGGATTAGTCAACAACCCTAATTCCTTAACCAGAAATAGAAAACCATCGGTGAAAACCATGTGTTGAAAAACAGATGCAAAAAACTGCCATTTTTTTTTGGGGCCGCTGCCCCCACCCCCCTTGTGACCCCTCGGGAAAGGGGCACTCTGCCCCCCTCTTACCCCACTGCACGCTCGACGCAACGTAGACACTAGTTCTAGTCGTGTAAAGAATATAACACATACCCAACATTCTCCCACTTGTTGTTTTCTTTGCATACAAGGGGTTACAAGGTTACATAGTCAACAATCTAGGGAAACAACGCCCATAGATCCTTTACACCAAGAGAAATTCTCAGTGCTCACAGATTTTATTAATGAATTTGCAACATTCTTCAAAGTATCCACCTTCATCAACAACACCTTATTTTCTTCGTGCAAAGAATATAACACATACCCAACATTAAATTGCAGAATTATCAAGTATTTCAATGTAATGTTTTTATACACGTCAATGTGTAAACTGTATGGTTATGTGCACTAAGGAGAGTGCAATTTGTAGGGGGAGGGGAATGTAACATCCCCATTTTCAAACCCCAAACTAGCGATGTATATTGTAGATGTAGTACATGGTTGAGAGCCAAATGATGTATATTGTAAATGTAGTATGTGTCCGAGAGCCAAAGCAATGTAATATGTAAATGATGTAAATTGAATATAATGAATAAAATCTCTCTCCAGCTGCAGACAGACACAGACAGAGATTTGGGGGCTAATATCCACAAGAGAGGGAAGGGGTCAAAGGGGGAGAGATTGCCCATGTCTATTAAACACAAACCATTTCTTTCTAAATTGACATTACAATGAACCTTCCATTAGTTGTTGAGTGTTGTAGAGCCCAATTATTGAATCTATGTAAGAGGGTTGGTGTGAGAGTCACTTCCCACAGTTATTGAGAGCATGAGGGATGAGTACAATCAGTGTGGGGAAGAGTGCAAGTTAAGCAAGAAAGAGAAAGAGAGGAAATTTGTATGGGTAGGAAACCAAAATTATGCATTCACGTATTTTCATAGAGAGTTCTTTTTACAAGGAGTTTTTTGGGAAAAAATGGAGTTCTGAGTGTTGAAGTTCAAAGGTGGTTGTTGTAGGCATGTTTGGAGCTGAAATTTCATGGAGAAAGAGTCTACAGGCCTGTGAGTGAAGCTATGTTCGAAATTCGTCCAAGGAAGCACGCATTATGCTGCTGGGAAAATTTGTGTTACAGTTGTAAAATTCCTGAGGTCCCAAGAAGTAGAATTATTTTCCAACCTGTGTTGGAAGCCCCAGAGGTGAGTGGAAAGGTTTGAGGGACTGTGAGGAGTGAAGGGGGGATTCCATCCCTTGGGTTGTGCAGGTTGAGGGGAAGATAGTTGGTGCACTAGAATTAGTTGTGAGTTTGATTGTTGAGAGAGGAACATTAGCCAGCCTTAGAGAGCATTGTCTCTTGTGGATTCATAGCCCCAACTTGGGGGTGTCTTGTTGTTGAGAACTAGAACAACAAGGCTACGGTTGGGAAGAATGTTTGTCCTCTGCAACAGGTTGCATACTTTTATAAGATAAGTGTTCTTATCTGTTGTATCGATGTGTTAAATGTTGATATATAATTGTTGTGCATTTTACTCTGAGTTATATTTGGTTAATGTTGCTTAATATGAGTAGAAAGATGCATTCATGTCTATATTCTATGGTTGAATAATGTTGTATGTATTTTAGTTGTTGTTGTGCACATTAAAAGTGATTATATTTACATTTTTATTTGTATGGAAAGCTGAATGAACTTGAATGTCATGTTGTGTGTTATTTTTCGCTTTTAGATTTAGTATCATAAATTTTTATTGAGTTGTTTTAGCAGTGACGTGACCTAGCTGGGGGATGGGTAGATTACAAATGGAGAGAGAGAGAGCATTGACATGAAAACTAGGCCCGGAAGGAATTTTATTTCTACTTATAAAAATGAGCCATGGGCATGCATTATAGAGAAGGAATTCATAGTAGAGTTATGTTTATGTTACGATGGTGGGGTCATGTGCTTTCAAGTAGCATCTAGCCTTAGTCCCATACATGATACCATATACTACCCCCGATTGTAGTTTAACCTCTTGACGAGGAGGAAAAACAAGCTTGTTGGTTACATGCACATGCAAGAACACATATTTTTAATTTTGAACATTTATTGTAAATAGACCCTCATCATCATATGTTGGGATGAAGACAAAAGTTTTTAAAGGATGGCTAAGTGAGAGGAGAAATAGAAGGACAAGAGTCACTTGGAAGGTTAAGAGTCACCTTATTTCATATAAAGGGAACTCTTGCACTCATTTGTAGTGGTCTTTTTCTTTGCAATGTAAGTTATCTTCTTAGGCAAATAAAGAGGCCATTGTTATCCAAATTATTCATACTCTTGAGATCTAGGCCTAGTTGTGGACTATTCTCTCCCCTTCCAACTCTCTTGGTACTAATGATCTAGGTGGATATCGGTGGCCACCCACCTTTTCTGACTGGCTCAAAACAGTTTTCTGGCAATTTTGGCAATTTACTATTTTTAGCAGGTTTTAACTTCCGGGGCCATTTTGAGGGCCTAAATGAAGGTTTTTTGAGATAGAGGTTC
>ML815301.1:140281-150899 GCA_009831015.1 Picea engelmannii
CTACCAACGCCCTAGCTAGTTTATTTCCATTCTGTCTGTAAGCATATTTCAGTCATTTGTTATTAATGAAATGAAGTCTTATTTCTGCTGCATCTTTGCGTTTATGTGTATTTTTGTATTTCATTGTGTTCCTACATAAATCCGGATCAACTAATGGGTTGTAGTCTTGTATCATGTGGACTATTCTTTTGTTGCTTTGTTGCTGCTTACTTATCTTTCACATGCTAACCACTCGATGTGAAGTATGCACTCCCTCGATGAATTGTAGGCCATCCTTGGTCCTTAGAGTTTGCCTTGGGGTTTTATGCAGATGATAGTTGGTGGCTATTCTCTCTAATCTTTGTACTTCTCCCTTTGTTTTACATTAAAGTTGAGATGAAGTAGGTAGGCTCTTGATGATTCTTAGGCCATTTTTTATCCTTAGAGTTTACATCGGTCTGGTCTCCATAGTGGTTGGTGGACTATTATCCCCGCTCTATGTGCCTCTCTTTTTGTTTCATGTCATTTGGATCTTAAAAGTGTTCTTGCAAGATTATATCAGTTTGCATTTCATTTTCACTTTGCATTGCATGATAGTTGCAATCCATTTATTTTATAAAAACCTAGGTTATGCCACTTACACCATAACCGAAGAGTTTGCCATTTTCAATTGAGGAAGGTCTAATTGGACCCTTTTGTTAGGTGAACGAGTGAGGTTGCTACAAGACATTTGGCTATGTCAACCCCTAGTTAGTGCATGTTAAGTAAGGTGATAACAACATTGCCTACTTTAATCAGATCATTCTGTTATTAATCCAAGCAACTCATATAATCATTTCAACATCGCATATAAATCTAATCACCAATAAATTGTCACATTATGCAAAAACAGGGAGTGTTCAAGAGAGTTGTTACATAATGGAACCCCAGTAGCAAAATCACAACTCTAAACTACAATAATCAAGAAGCACACTCTAGACACATGTAAAATAAAATAAGGCATGGGCAATTAATAATGGAAGATGGCAATGCATTTCATTGATTTAATTCCAATAAATAAAGAGTTAAGGTGATACACCAAGGCAAGCACATTCCAAGACAAAATTCATGAATTGTTCATGGATGCATGCCATGTCCTTGGGAAATGGATGAAGAAGTCCTTTATCACATTTATGATCCCTTCCACTTAGCACTGTCTCCAAACAATCTAACAAACCAACTATGGGCTTATGAAAATTGTAATGGTGTACTTATCGTGATGTGACCACACCACCATTCCTCTATACTCCCATCCCATTTGTGGACCTCAATTCCACACAAACAATCACATAGTAGATAAATGATTTATAAAATAATTAAAAAAAATACAACAAATAAAAAACCTAAGTCAAATTATGAGCTTTTGGAAAATTGTATTAGCATATGAATATACTTGTTTTACTATAGTTGAGAGACATTAATTTTATTTTTCCATAGAAGACTTCATGGGAACCCCCTTCTTCCTTGTAATTTATGGATTCAAAGCAACTCAACAATAAACTACAATAGCCACGAATAACTCCAAGAAATTTAGCTAAATTTAAACCTATAACCTTCCCATCTACAACAAACCCGACACAAATGGTTACAATGATTAACTAACCCTTGAAGCATGTTGAAGACACCCACAAATTTCTTAAGAGATATTAAACAACATCTTTATCAATAAATTTTAACTTTTCATAAATAAATCATATAAAAATCCCATAACAAAAATGTGAAGTATTTATTACAGAGTAAGAAATCATAACAAAAAATAACGCTTAATGATTAAAAATATGTATTTCCTCCTTAAAAAATCACAAGTTCAAATCCAAAAAAATATGATATGTATAAATTAAAATTGAAATCCAAAACAATTGAAAATTTATTCCCATCAATATATCGTCTAGGTATAGCCCACTAGCCCACTTCAACGAGTTAAAGTAGCACTAAGTATCCTAATTTTCTTTTCTTAGGAATTTGCGAGTGTACAACCAACCCAACAATACATGGAAGATATCACTCCACCGGTCGTTTTGAGTTTCGTACCCGAGCCTAGCCTGTGCTAAACCTCTACAATACCCTAATACAAATGACCGCTTTCGGAAATCCAAAGCGCTTAGGAGGAAATGCGCTGTCTCGTCCGTGCTCGTTCCCTGGAGCTCTGGAAAAGGTTATAGCTATCCGAGTATGGAGGCAGTCACGGGATGAATAATATCTGGCGTTTTGGTATCTTTTCTCTTCGGCCGGAAGCTAGCTTCGAGTCGTTGCATGCATATTTTGTCTCCGCAGTGAATATCTGAAAAATTCAGGCTCAGTTTCAGCGTACCGAGGCATCTACCAGCTAATAGGTTTTGTACTAATTTTTTCCTTGCTAATTGTCGTTTTTGGCTGTAGTTTTCTTCTAATTGTATATTTTGTTAGAAGAGGACTTAAATCTTGAAAGAGTCGCTGTTGAGTGAAGTAAAACCCTTTCCCTTACTATAATCTGTCTAATTTGTCGAGATCTTGAGGTTATTTTTGGGGTTTTATCCGGGCATGTTTGAACTACTCTCAGGTCTTACTGCAGAAAGTGGAGGTGAGGTCTTGGAACTATTACACGGAAAAATCTAATGAACAAAAACTTATTTTCCTTTATTTTTTTCCGTCTGGGGTAAATCGGTCTTCTGCGCGGTCACTCCTGTTCTATTTTTGTTCGGAACCCTGACCAGGCCCCATTCAAGTTGTTGCGTTTCTCAGTCGTTTTTCTTTCTTAAATAAAATATATAGCTTGGAAGATTTATTTTTTGAAGTATCATTTTTACTTTAAATTTCTTGTTCAAGAAGCTTTGCCTGGAACAGTTTCTTGAAATTGCCGGTTGTCAGTCTAGTGCGGTGAGGGTTCATTCTAGGGGATTTGTTGTGATTCTCTTCCGCTTTGAAGCTTCATAGGCTGATGTATTCTATTTTTTGATGATATTTTTTTGACCCTGCTGAAAGCTTCTGTACCTAGGTTTTTCCTATTGAGCGCCAACTACTTATTTATATATCTGTTTGAGTTATTGAGCTGAGAATTAGCATTCATTTTTTGTATTTGTAGGATCTTACGGTACTGCAACCATGCCTGAAGACCGAAAAAAGATTCTGGAAGCATTGGCGGCTAAGAGAAAGGCCGAAGCTGAGAGCGGGGAAAAGAAGAAAAGGCAAAAAGTTCCTTTGAATCCTGCTAAGCCTGCTAGCAAACCTGTGAGTAAACCTGCTGGTGGAATTGGTAGCAAGGGAAAGGCGATTTCTGCGCCAATTTCCGCTACTAAGACTAAGACTAAGTCCAAGCATAAGGAAGAGGTAAAGCCAAAACGTGTAAGCAAGATGGATAGGTATGAGACTGATGAAGACGAGGAGTCTGAGGAGGAAGATGATTTCGATTCTGAATCAGATGATGATGAACTGTCTGATGAGGATTCTGAAGATGATATAAAATCCAAAGCTGTAAAGAAACTGCCTCCTCAGTCCAAGGGAAAAACTCCTGTTAAAGGAATTAGTAGTTCAAACGGCAAGGGCAGGGATGAGAAGGGAAAGGGAATCATGAAAGACAAAGGAAAGGCGAAAGCAAAACTGGAGGAAAGTAGTAGTGATGCTGAAGGTGACAGTGATGATGATGGAGGTGACTTGTCCGATGATCCTTTGCAGGAGGTTGATCCTTCAAATATTCTTCCCTCAAAAACACGGAGACGAGCTTCACAGCCTGGAAATTATCAGTTTGCAAATATGAGTGGGGATGACGACGACGACGACGATGACGACAGTGACTAGATGATGAACCTGATAAAACTGTTTCGGTGCTCTCAATGGTAAGTTGCCCACAGTGAAGAGCAATGGAATATAAACTTTGAATTGTGAAATGTGGAATGCAAGATCATATTTATGGTATTAGGTTAACTAGGTAGTAATATTTGCTTTTGCAGTTGGACAGAACAGAATTCCCTTTTGCCTTCAGTGGTTGGTATTGGTCCTATCTATGTGGTACATTTTATTGCTTCACTTATGTATGCTGCCCAAACCTTGGCACTCTGGGGTTCTTTATTTTCATATTGACATGTTCTGTGTTTTTATAAGTAGTTTGTTATTATTTGAGTCTACTCTTTGGAAGGAACAGAGCTACTGGTATTTTTTCTTAAGCAATAGCTGCTGTGTAATGGTGCTTGTTCCTAAGCTATGGCTGTCTTTGCAGTGGCTCTTTTTCCTAAGCTTTTAGTTGTTTTATCATATGATATGTAGGTTGAACTCACATTTTGGTTATTTTAGTGTTGAAGCACATGGTTCCAAAACATTATTGGGGAAATTAATTTTTATTTACGTTTAGAATCTGTGGCAGAGGTGCAAGAAAGCTGTTTTCTTAGGGTACTGCTTCTGTAATTGCATCTTACAGTTTTTGTTTCTATTGTCATTTTCTATTTTATCATCAATGGAATATAATGTTTGAATTGCAAAATGTGGAATGCAAGATCATATTTCTAATGTTAGGTGAACTAGCTAGTAATATTTGTTTTTGCAGTTGGATAGAACAGAATTCCTTTTGGCCTCCAGTAGTTGTATGTGTTATATTAATGTGGTACATTTTGTTGCTTTTATCTATGCTGCTCAAGTCTCAACATTGGCCGTCTGTATATTCATTCTGACATGTCCTGTGCTTGTATAATTAGTTTGTTATGTGAGTGCATAATGCACACTACTTTTTGGAAGGCACAGAGCTACTGGTGTTTTCCCATAAGCTATAGATGCTCTGTATTGACTTTTATTCCTAAGGTATGGCTGTCTTTGTGGTGGTGCTTTTTCCTAAGCTACAGCTGTTGTCAGTGGTCACATAATATGCAACTTGAATCTCATTTTGGTTATTTTAGTGTCGACACGTGATTCCAAAATATTATTGGTAAAATAAGTTTTTATTTATATTTGGAATCTTTGTGGCAGAGGTGCAATAAAGCGGTTTTCTTAGGGTGTTGCTTCTGAGATTGCAACTTGAAGCTTTTGTTTCTAGTGTCATTTGTATTTACTTTCATTATCTAAGTTCTGGCTTGCTTTTTGAAAAATTAAAGCGATCAATGTTAGAGAGATGCATTTCTTAGTACTTTTGATGTCTTGGTAGTTTTGTTGCCTTGCCTTTTGTGGATTCAAGTTTCAAATGCTGATATGCGATATGTGGATTGATGCATTCAGTTTCTTACCTGATGAGATAAACACTAGAGAGAATCTAATTATCGTGATGCACAAATGCAGTGTTTGCCATTATGTAGGTTCCCTCAATTAGCTCTATATAATATTCATGAAGTGATGAGTGACACTTAATATGGTACAGGGCAGCTTCAAAGGGAAGTTGAATGTCTTCATTTTTTTTCTGGGAAACAAACGTGTCATATATTTCACCAATAAAATACTTCATACATTATGACTCTCTTGAAGCTATTGCAGCGGCTAGGATAGGGGATCTTTTTTGTAAAGATAGACTGTCCTGCTTATATAGGGAGGGGAGGGGAGGGGAGGGGAAACGAGCTTCTACTCTGGCTGGCAATGGGTGGCAATTATTATACTAGTAAACACACATGGTTTTAAATTACTAGAAGTGCAGAGCAGGAGTGCAGTGTTTGGTTTCGGGAAAGAACAAAACAATGTCTGGGACATAGATGTCCTGGCCTTTGGGAAGTTTTTGGGAATGTTTTAGCGCCTTTGTTAGTAATTTACATGAGAGCTTTACTTTGAATGTTTTAAGAAGATGGTTTGGTACCCTAAGTAGTCATATTTTATTCTAAGATTTAGAAGGTTCTTTAAAGAATGGTAACTGCACTTTTTTACTTCATAGAGGAGGTCTTTAATTTATGGATGGTAATTTTACTGTTTCTGTTTGGACGTGGTTGATCAAGATCATAAGTGTCTATGCTCCTCTGGAATTTTCCGTTCGCAATATTGTAGCTTCAAAATCTTTCTTTTTGTATGGTGCATTAATGCACACTTCAAGGAAGAGATTGCCGAGAGAGATAGTGCAATGAGTCTGATTGGTTATTGTTCAATCCTCTATATCTGAAAGCGAGGCAAGGTTACACATCTTGACTGAAAATCACTTTGAGAGCCATTTTTAACCAACAGGAAAAAATAGTTTTTATGGTGCTGTAATGTCGAATTTTGTTTTATGTTGTAAATGGCAATTCACATGAAGTACAATGCAACCTGCTTTTGTTTTAATTGCAAACTGCCACCAGTAGTTTATTTGTATGAAGCACACGTGAATGTTTATTTGAGAATTGTTTTTTCGTGTTGTAATGTCGGAGCCAGAGAGAAGAGGAACAGAACTGACACAAAATGATCACAAATATGGTTTCTGGGTGATGGTTGACGACTGTTATTAGGTCCATGAGTCCATGATGATGTATAATTGACAAATATATAGATAATTGTGTACGCATCATAGTCCGGTGGGCTAGCTCAAGTGGTTAAGTGTTTTGAGTTTCATGCAGGAGGTCTCAGGGTCAATGCCTTGGATGGTTGTCGTTGTTGCATGTTTTATTCAATGTCTTTACTGGGTCAGGCTCCGTAATCAGTGTCAATGGGTTTACATTGGGTACCATCTGTGAAATACAGGGAAGTGCTTGGGGTTTTTCTGCGAGATTTTCCTTGTAAAAAAAATTGTGTAGGCATCACCCTTGCTTGCTTTAATTGGTATCAAGTCTCATGATCTATTATTACATCTGTATTCTCTTTCACTGGGTTACAGTTTTTTTTGGAAAAGCACATGTAAATTCAATTGTTTGCATTGGCTTTCTTATTTTTGTCCCTTGTTAGAAAAAGGAATGGATTTTATCTATACATTCACCTGTATAGAGGAAAATAGACAGTTCAATCCAAAATTCAGGGGATTTCCAAGGACAACTCCCCCATCAAAAAGCCTGGTTCATGATCAAGCATATGCCATCAAAACTCAGTCGATTGCCAGTTTAGTACTACTGATGCTACTGCTACTTGTTCAACTATATATGACATGGTAGACTAGTCCTTGAAACTGAGAATACATTGAAAGTTTACTACCAGTTCTTCTGGTTGACAGCTAAACACAGAGACCATTAACGAAAATCAAGGTAAAGCCAGAGAGACAGATAGGTTCTTGGTAACCTGTCTTCCTAGCTTATCTGGGTGTAAGTGGACTCCAACCGGCCTGACTGATGGCGAGGATTCAGTTTTTAAGCCGGGTTTTCTCCATACGCAAATCAGAGAGTTGTCAACGGGAAGACTCTCAAGGAGTGGACTCGATGTGCCTTTCTCGCTATGAAATTTGCAAGGTCTCTCCATGAATTTGCCTGATGCTTGAGCCTCGATTCCCTGGTCCGTGGAGATCCTATAAAGCCCGTTGTAGATAACTGAGGTATCTTTTTTATGCTAGACTCCAACTCAGAGATTGTTATTCATGTTTACAGAATTCTCCTTCACTGCACAGGAGCTCCATCATCAGATCAAAGTTCCTTTATATGAATTCTCCTTTGCTCCGTCTTCAATTCCAAGTTCCATTGAACTAACATCGCTTTATGTACCTCGTCTTGTAGCGCTTCCAGGGCGTTTTCAATTGCTTCCTTGTTCTCTCTCCCGAGGTGTCCCATTGAGTCTAGCCTGGGGCCTACATCTCTCCCCACATAATTCTGTTCTCCATCAATTGGTTGAGTGTGATTGTTGCTGCGTTTCTGCCTTCTTCGCTCCCTCCCACATAATTCTGTTCTTCTCAAACTGGATGAATTGTTTGAAATGATTCAAATGATGGGCATTTTTATACACGTCTAAGGAATAGAGGAAACTGTTAAAGATGCTTCTAATTAGTTTCTCCCAATCAAGATCAAGATATAAAATATAAATTGTTGGTAGCGTCTCCAATCAACATTAAAACATTAAGATAAGAAATCGTTGGTAGGGCCAGAGACGTTGTCCATGGCTATTCAGGGTCCACTTATGTTCGCTATGACAGGTTTTGTTTTTTAAGGGTGTTAAACATATATTTTTTGGAAAATCGAGCCGCACCAGCTAACCAGCACTCAATGACCCTTAAGGCAAGGGATAGTTTATACAAGCATTGCTCGCCAAGTTAAATTGATAAGTTTACTTTCTTCAACTATAAGGAGAGTCTAGAGTGATATTAACAACTTCCAAATTGGATCAGTTTCCAATTTTTCTGGGGTTTCATGGCAACTAGCCTTGTTTTCAAAGGAGAGCAATTAAGTACCTTGTGATGTAAGTTTAATTACCATATAAACTAGAGTATATGCCGTTTGGTTTCCCATATTGAATGACACTGTGGAGTTTTGACGTGACGAGATTTATTAGCAAAAATAAGCAATTAGCACTTTAAAATGTAGCATTGATTATTAATTACCATATAGATTAAGATATGCAGCATTATCATTGAATGCTGTGGTGGGTGGGCGGTGTGTAGGTTGTGTATATGGTGTTTGCAAATATATCGTTTATATCTTTTAACATGTAGTATGTGACCAGATTTGGAACTTTATGGGAACAATATATATCCCTGTTTATATGGTATTTAATGATTTACTACAGCTTACTTACTGCTCACTGCTTGCAAATATCTCATTTATATCTTTTAACATGTAGTTTGTTTGTGACCAGATTTAGAACTTTATGGGACGAGGCAATATCACAAGTGAGACACCTCTCCTCCCTAGAGGATAGGTGGACAGATCAATTAGTATATAAACAAGGTCACTGCAAAGTAGTTAATTGTATATATCAAGGTCACTGCAAAGTAGTTAATTAGTATATAACAAGGTCACTGCAAAGTCCTTAAATGCTCGATAAGGAGGATAATGATAATAAAAAATAGTTAATGTTTGTCATGAAAAACAATAATAATAAAAAAATAGGTGACACGACAAAAGTGCATGATTAATTTATCAAAGTGCAAATTAGCTATGTTAATGTTCTTTTAAATAACAAAATAAAATAAAAGAAAAAATGTTTTACATAACAAAATGCTTTTTAAATAACAAAATTAAAAAAAATTGGCTTACAAAAGTAATTAAAAATATATATTAAATAATATGACCAGAGTCTAATGAACGTATGAAGAGCTCCGAATATCTAGTGTCCCTTTTTTTTTAATAGAGTTTCTTTTTATACCCATAAAACGATTGATGTGCTTTACGTAACACTTGTTCAAGTTGAAGGGACAGTGCTAATAGTAAAAGCCATGTAGTACCTGACAATCCCCGTTGTATGTCCTCGTAAATATCCCACGACGGTTTTACCAAACTGCGCAAACTCTCGCAAAGAGATGACGCACAATAAGCAATAGAACCGTTCATGGCTCGATACCTTTCAGAGATAACTTTGTCCTTCATTGTATCAAATTTGAGGGAGTAAAATAGTATTTTGGGACCTTGAGAAATCCCAGACTGTAACTCTAATATTACGAGAGGGTTTGGCCGATGTGAAGGTCCTATAGTTGGTCGGTCCCTTTCCTTCCTATTGCAGTGGGATAAGTTTTGTGCTCTTTTTAGTGTTTTCATTTTTTGCAATCGCTGTTCTATATTTGCAGAGTGTTTGGTTTTCAAATATTTAGTTATCACATTCAAATAGTCAATTTCATCACACTGCGTGCCGAGCTTTTTCTGTCACTCAACAACGTTATGCAATGTCCTATTTAGCTCTTTCTACCCAAGCAGAAGTTCAATTTGAAGCTTTGGTACGAGAGTATAGTCCTTTTGAGGGTATTTCTGCACAAACATTTGAATCCAATCGACCGACTCGTATCTTGCAAGAGAAGCACTGATGAGGGGTCTTGGTAGTGCATTGTGGAGAAGAATACCTCGCACCAGTCAGTCTTAAACTTTCCCACTGTCTCCTATCCTTTTTGGGTTATATATTGACAAGCTTGAAGAGTCGCTAAATTCGCAAGGGGGTGACGGTATCCATTTGGGCAAGTTCATTATAAGGCTTCTTTTGTACGCGGATGACCTTATATTGATTGCTAAATCAACTCTTGGTTTGCAAGAGCACTTATGTTCCCTTGAACATTTTTGTAGAAGGGTGGGGATGCAAGTCAATATTAGCAAAACGAAAGTAGTGGTTTTCTCTAACAAAAGAAAGCATAACCAGCATAAGTTCTACTTTGAAGTCAACATTCTGGAAGAAGTTGCAGACTACAAATACTTCGGAATTGACTTCAACAGAAATTTAAGTTGGGATGGCTGTAGAAAGAAAAGAACTTTAGGGGGTTGGAAAACATTTTATTCTTTTCAAAACAGGTGTAGAGACGCAGAGTTGTGGGACTGGAAAACCACTCTAACTCTTTTTGGGCTTCTAGTGATTCCGATATTCTCTATGGTTGTGAATTATGGGCTAGTAGCCCAACCGAGATGCAATGGAAACAAATTGAGAAAATTCAGAAGCAGTTGATTACAAACAAATTCAAAATTAAAAGTGCAGTTCCTTACGCTATCTTATTAAGTGAAACAGGGGCTGCCCCTATTGAAGCAATTGCTATGGTGCGAGTCATAAGGTATTTGAAAAAAATTGAGCAAATGGAAGAGGGTAGATGGCCTAAGGTTGTCTTTAGTGACAGATTGTGCAAAAGAAAGAAGACTTG
>ML815301.1:150999-168306 GCA_009831015.1 Picea engelmannii
CAAAATTTAGAGGGAGGAAAACAAGTGCATTGAAATATAACCAAAATAGCAGGTAGAAGTGAAATCAAAGTTTAAATTATAATAAGTTGAAGTAGAAGGAAGGAGAAACCATAAGGCAAAATGCAAGCTATTAGTGGGTGCTTAGGTCTAGTGTTGTATTTTACTATTTATTATTAAATTATATAATAAGTGTTGAACAATCATTTCATGAATGTTGGACTGCCAACAAATTCTTGGTTTAAGCAAAGGTATTTTTGTAATCTGCTCTTAGTTTTATTTTTGACCATTGCACAATCTTTGATGAAAAAAAATGTTAAAAATTTACTATTACTAAGTGAACAATGAAAACTCTATGAAAATAAACTATGTTGCATTCACATTATTATAAAAATAATATCATTGAAATGACAAAACACATAACATCAAGTAACACTACGTAACTCCATATATATAGTAGGAAACACTCAAGGGTATGGATCCACTTTGAAAATGGTCTTTTTTGATTAATTTGAGGATGATACAATAGTGCATGGAGTACGTTGCCGAGAATGCAAGAATGCTGAAGAGTGAATACATCACATGACACATGCTCTCATAATAAGTACGACCATTTTTTATATAGATACTAATGAGTGATCATATTTCATTGATCAATTGTCATTTCCTACTGTTAACCTTTATCTCTTGTTAAGAGCCCTTGATTATAACTTAAGTTGTCCCTTTTTAATCCCAACCCCCTATGTTTAGTTTTAATCTCAACCTTAGATTTATTATTAAATTTACTTTATAAGAATATAAATAAATTGACTTTAATTTGATCCAGGTTGAGTGGGTTTTTAATCTCTTAATGGCATCATGGACTTCTTTTTGTCCACGAAAAAAATCATATACTTGTTATTCCAAGCAAAAATCAAAATATACATTGATACATGCTCACTCAAAGCTTTGAGGGACCTGGCCTCTCTTCCACTTAGGGATCCCAAAAAACAAAAAAGGATATATGTCTTCAAAGATGTTCAATAATACAATTTTCCAATGTCTCTTGCCTTAAAAGGTAATTTCAAACATAAACAAAAATAAAGTGGATCTTATGCTCTACACACATAGTAATTCCTCTAGCCCTATAGATTTGAGGGATCCTCTTGCATTTATGATTTTCTATAATTTTAGGAGCCTTCACTTTGCCAGGTATCCATACCTCTCCATATGCACAATTGATTTGATAAAACACTTGAATTGGTACAATAATTCCTTGTTCTAAAAAATCATTTCATTTCTAGCCAACCATAATGCCTAGGAACCAATACAAGGGAAGGCCTTATGTTCTCCTACAAAATGATCCTTTAGCCAACCTTCCATGCAATTTACCACTAAGTCCCCATCCTGACTATTTGATATTTTTAGAACATCCTTCCAAACTTCTTTTGTGTACGTAGAACTAACTAACAAATGATCAATTGATTCCTCATTTCTTTTACACATTATGCATCTCCTTGGCCCTTGTTGGGTCCTTTTGGCAATTGTCCCAAGTCAACTCCATTAGTTAATGCTGGCCATAGGAATAACCTTGTTTTTAGGGGTGCTTTGATTTTTCAAATGGGTTTCCACCATCACTTCTCACCTTCATAAGCTTCCCCAAAATTTTCACGTGGTGCTATTTTTGGACCATATTATCTCATCCTTTGAATCCCTTAGGTCTAATAGCACTTTGTTTCAACCTTTTTTTTTTCTAAGGAAAAATTCACATTTTATTCCAACATAGAACAAAAAAACACCTTCTTCATGTTCTTAGGGCATAGTACATATAAACAAAGTTTTTCAATTGAGTGTGTCAAAAGAATAAATCTCTACAAAGTTATAGTTATAGGGTGAATCAAAATTTGGAAAAACTATAGTGTCCTTGATTTGAAAAAAGTCCAAAATATCACTTATTACATCAAAATCTTAGAAAATAAGTAAACCAAATCTGACAGAATCTTGAAGTTCAAAAGATTAAAACATATCTTCCTAAGATGAAAGAGGCTCATTGCCTTCTACAAACTCCTCCAAGTGGAGAATGCCTTTAGTAAAAGATAGACCATCTTTGGACAAGGCATCAACCTTTGTATTCAATTCTATGTAAACATGAGTAGAAGATTTCCTATTGAAAAGCTCAAAGTTCTCCTTTAGTTGTTCAGTGAGTGAAATTAGATTGAGGTTGTGTATTTGAAGAAGATCCAAGATTGAGTTAATAACTAAAATATAATTACTACATACATGAACCTTATCCAAACCATTGTCCAAAGCAAGTTTTGATGGAATTTTTAGTGCCATGAACTCTCCAAAGTTGTTGGTTCCCCTTCCAATATTGGCTTTGAATTGTAAAGAGTGACATTTAGAAAAGTGTAAAATACCCCCCAGGTTGTGCAAAGAATCTGGATCTTGGTAGGGTCCAAGATTCAAATTCTTTGCTTGTCTATCATTACTTCTCCTATCTTCCTTATGATTCCAAATTAAAATGAAGGCTTGCAATGATTATATATGACACAATATTAAACAAAAATGTGGAAAGAGGGAATATCCTTGTTCTTAGATATGGTAGAATTACGTGCTAGCCATATTCCTCAACACACAATAAAAGGTAGTGGTCTATAAAATTTGAGCTCCCTTCTTTCATATAACAATCTCGAAAACAATCCTCCAAACACTCCTAGAGATTGTGTATGCCCAACCAATGAGACACCTCTTTCAAAATCTACTAAGAAAAACAACAGGTTAAAAACAAATGTGAGTTGTTTCTAAACCTTGTTTGCACAACAAGCAAATGCACGGGCCTTGTTTCCTTTTTGTAGCATTTTCTAGGAAATTTTTTTATCGTAAAATAAGCCACATGAAAATCCTTGACTTCATGCGATCTTTATTATTCCAAATCTTCGCCCACTACTATTTTATCTACTTATCAATATTGGTCTGTAGTGCCTTGTAACCCAATTTAGTAGTTTAAAGTCCATTGTTTTTGGACCAAGCTGAATCATCTGGAACTGCTTTCAATATGATATGTGCTTTGTGTAGTTATGTTTCAAAGGTGTTCCAAACCTATTCACGATAACCATCCATGCAACGTCCCCCAACCTAATTGAGGGACATTACATGCAAAAAATACACATAAAAACAAAAACTTTCTTGCTAGTCCATTTCCTGTAGCTTATCAGCTACAATTTATTCACATTTTAAACCATATTCAGATACCCAAAATTAAATGCATCTACAACATTCTAAATGATCATGAATGTAATTAATAACTCATTCGTAGTAGTAAATAAACCATCCACATACAAAGAGTTAAACACAATAATTAAACTCATGAAATGACTCAGAACTAGATAAACATTCATCTTTTAAAACACTTATGCAACCAATTGCTTGAGAAGGATGTTCCACCCAACCATACATAGACTCGTTTTTCTAAGTCTCAATAACAAGTCACCCCCAAGCTAGGGATAATAATCCACAAGAGAAGGGTGCCTCTAACAATCTACAAGAGAAGGGTGCCTCCCACAATCCACTGGTATTCTCCTACAACTATCTCGAATTTCCTCCAACGTTTTTCCTCTTGACTTGCCCAACCCAAGGAATGTACCCCTTCACTACTCTCAGTCCATTAGGCGCTCCATTCTTTTATGAGAGTCTCTAAGGCATAAGTAACTAATGATTTCTCTGTTGGGAACTTAGGGGAACTCACTCCCAGGAAAACCACCAGCAAAAACAACAACAACCACTTGTTGTTACAGTGCAACTCACTCAGGAGTTCACTCTTCAGACCTGACAACTTGACTCTTCAGTATTCAGCTTAAAAAATGCTCCAACATGATCCAGAATTCACCAAGTCTTCTTACTCCAACTCCCAAGCTCTTCTCCCCTCTTTCCTCTTGATGTTCATGTAAAACTTGAATCTGTAAAACTGTCTGTTACTACCCATACAAATTTCCTTTATTTTTTCAAGGTAATTGACTGCTCACTCTGCCCAATGTTGATTGTACTTCAGCCCCATGCTTCCAATAACTATAGAATGCGACTCTCACACACACCATTTTACATGAGTTTAATGATTGGACTATCATACACTCAAACATAAATAGAAGGTTTCCCCAAATGATAATAAAAATCAGAAATATGGGTTTGAATTAATACCCATAGTTAATTTCCCCCTTGGACCCATTTTAGACACTCCCTAGGCATTCTCCTTTTTCTTATGGATTAATCAACCCCTATCTATGTCTATATCCTCAACAACTAATATCACATTATATTTATTAAATTTCAGAAAATACATTTCACATATTACATCGCTTAGTCATAGCCACATTCGTATCTACATTATGCATTAATTAAACTAGGAATTATAATGGGGATGTTACATTCCCCCTCCCCTACAATTTTGCACCGTCCTCGATGCACAACACCATGCTGAAATATATATATGAATTTACATCATAATATTCAAAAAATAAAAAAAAATCCGCATTCTCTCTACTCCCCAACAACAGTTCCAACCATAATCTCTTGTTCTTTTCATCCCGCTGACACAATGAATGCACCCCCTTCACTGCCTTTAGTCCATCGGACTGCACCATTATTTTATCAGGGAAATCAACATAGGTGACCAAGAATTTCTGAGATGATGTTCCATAATCAAGCTTCCCAAAAATAGAGTCTTGCATTTTCAGCTTCCATTTCCTTCAAAATTGACAAAAAAATGTGGGTATTCCTCCTACATAGTTTCTTCATGCTCCCATGTTGCATCTTCAGGACCATAGCAGGTCAATTGAACCTTTACCATCCCTATGGATTTGTTCCTGAGCACTTTGAATTTCCAATCTAGAATGCATATTGGTTCCACCTGGAAATCCGCTTAATGTTCCACCTGGATCACAATCCAATCAATTATTTGGTTAGGGTCAGGCATATATTTCTTTAATAATGACACATGAAATACATTATGCATTTTCATGGATGTAGGCAATGCCAACATGTATGCAACTGACACTATCTTTTCTAAGATTTCAAAAGACCCACAATATCTTGCTACCAACTTTGGACACCAACCAAATCTTAACGAACTTATTTTCGCTTTCACTTTAAGAAATACATATTCACCCACTTTAAAATCCTTGAAAATTTTGTTCTTGTTTGCATAGCTTTTTTGCCTAATCCGGACAACCTTTAAATTCTGTTTGATCCTTGCCATCTTCTCTTCCATTTCCTTTAACAAATCTGGCCCAACGATGGATCTGTCTACTAGGTTATCCCAACTCACAGGTGTGCCACATTTCCTGCCATATAAATCTTCAAATGGACTCTTTTTTAATGAGAATTGATACCCATTATTATAAGCAAACTCCACTAAGTAGATATAGTCTTCCCATTTTGATGTTTGGTCCACATACATATTGAACATGTCTTCAATTATCATATTGGTCCTCTCTGTTTTCTCATCTCACTTTGGGTGATATGTTGTACTGAGATTCATATTTGTCCCAAATCCTTTGAACAAGCCTTGCTAGAATTTGGATGTAAACTTAGAATCTATGTTTGAAACTATTACCTTATGAACTCCATGTAGCATGGCGACTTCCTTCATGTAGATCTCTGTGATGTTTATTGCCTTGAGTGTAGTCTTCACTGGAATAAAATGCGTTTCCTTAGTAAATTTATCCACCACCACCATGATGGAATCATGATGCTTCACTATTTTGGACAACTTTGTAATAAAATCTACGGTAACCACTTCCCACTTCCATTCTAGAATGGAAAATGGCTGTAGTATCCCCGTTGGATGCCTATGTTTTTTCTTTACCTTCTGGCACTCTAGACACCGGGCTATGTAGTTAGCCACTTCTTTCTTCATTCATGACCAAAAGTATTGGCTCCTTACAACTGTAATGAACTTATGATATCCTAGATGTCTAGCATATGACACATTGTGCATTTCTTTCAACACTATATTTTTCTGCTCCATGGAATTCAACACATACACCTTGCCTCTATACAAGAGGATTTCTTCCTCCTTCAATTCATAATTTTTAAATTTCTGCTATACATTTTTTTGCTGTAAGTTTTCTTTAATTTGTAAATAATGCTAATCTAATTTTTTTGCTTCAAGAATTTTATCTTTTAAATATTTCCTATACATGCCGATGGCTGAAAGATGTGTTTCATGAGCTCTTATGCCGAGTGCATCAACCACCTGATTTTCTTTGCCTTTGATATGTTTAATTTCAAAGTCATAATTGCTAAGAAATTTTAGCCACCTTGTTTGCTTGACATTTAATGTTGGCTGTCCAAATAAATGTTGCAGACTATAACGGTCTGTCCTTAGCTCAAATCTCCTCCCCATGAGGTAATGTCTCCACATTTTTAATGCATGTACAATAATTGCTAACTCTAGATCATGCGTAGCATAATTTTTCTCATGGTCTTTTAATTTCTAAGACTCATAGCATACCACATGATATTTTTGATTGAGGACTCCACCGAACCCTTCCTTGCACACATCCATGCTCACTACAAAGTCTTCATCTAGATTTGCAATCTTTAATGTGGGCACACTTGTCAAAATATCTTTCAACTGTTAAAAAATTTATTCACACTTGGAAGTCCATTCAAATTTAATTCCCTTCTTTTGCAAATAAGTGATTGGGCTTGCAATCTTTCAAAACCCTTTTATGAATCTTTAGTAATAACTCGTAAGAACATAAATGATCTGACATATGTCACATTTTTTAGCATTGTACATCCTCTAATGGCCTCTATTTTTTTGGGATCAATTGCTATCCCATCTTCCAAAATAATATTCCCGAAGTAGTGAATCTTATTTTGATAAAATATGCACTTAGTTAACTTGGCATACAATTTATGCTCCCTTAAAACCTTTATCACCATTATTAAATGCTTCTCATGCTCCTCCTCATATTTAAAGTAGATGAAAATATCATCTAAGAAAACAATTACAAAGTTGTCCATGTACTCCCTGAACACTCCATTCATTAGGCACATAAAAACAACTGGGGCATTTGATAGTCCAAATGGTATTACCGTGAATTCATAATGCCCTTATCTTGTTCTGAATGTTGTCTTGCTGATGTATTTTTCCTTTATCCCCACTTGATGATAACATGATCTTAAGTCAATCTTGGAAAATATTCTTGCACCTTTCAGTTGATCAAATAGATCATCAATCTTTGAAAAAAGATATATATTTTTTATAGTAACTTTTTTCGGCTGTCTGAAATCAATACACAACCTCAAGGTCCCTTATTTATTCTTCACAAAAAGAGCTAGGGATCCCCGAGGTGACACACTTGGGCGTATATACCCCTTCCTCAAAAGTTCCTCCAATTGCATATGCAACTCTTTCAATTCCGGCGTGCCCATTATGTATGGTCTCTTGGAAACTAGAGCAGCTCCCGACACCAAATCAATAGAAAAATCAATGTCCATCTTTGGTGGAAATCTTTAAAATCTCTCAAGACTAGATGGTCTTCAATAATTGCCACTTTATCTTTAGCTTCCTCTTCCATATGGGTTTAAAAAATTTGACATCCCTTCCTGAAACTTCTTTTTTTTTTCAGCTGCATGGATGAAATTTCTCTAATGACCACAACTCCCAGAATGCTTTGAATCTTGCCTTGCTGTCATTTCTCATCAAGGCATGTTATTATCTTGTTGTAACAATATAGGACATCATAATTTTTTTCCAACCAATCCATTCCAATTAGACAATCATATGAAACCAAAGGTATACTGTTCACATCTACCTTTGTGTTGAGTCCATTCATGTCTATTGGACAATATTTAACCAACTCATCGATCTTTCTCTTAGCCCCTGTGACTAACTGAACCAACCAATATTTCTTATGCTTACTCCTTTTGTTGGCCCTTGACCAAGTTTTGGGAATTTCTTGGTCATGATGACATGTTTTGGAATTTCGACAGCCGTCAAAGGAGGAGCGCAAGATGAAGTGGAGATCACGGGATCTCGGCCCCCTTTTTGGGCCCATTTTTGGTTTTTTGGTAATATGTAACGGGAAGGGGATATCGGCCCATGGGTTTGCCCATGTTTAGGCCTATTTTGTATGTATATATAGATGTATAGGCCATATAGAGAAGTAGTGGATGATATATCTATGTGATGTAGGCTAAGTGCTAAGAGTTGGATCTGTGTGATCAAGGCTTTGTGCATTCTGTGTAAGACTTGTAGAGCCGAGTGCAAGTCCCTGTGTGATACGATATGAGGCTTAGTGCTGTAATGCAAAGAAGAGGGATATAGCGAGCTGCACAGATCTTCTGTCCTGTGCGGAGTAAGGGTTTTGAGGCTCTGTGCTTGTAATCGATTGACCGAAGATTATAAAGAAGAAGAGTTGGTGGATGTAGCCCCAGGAGAGGGGTGAACCACGTAAATCCTGTGTTATGTGCTTTGTACTTTGTCTTGATGTGTTCATATGTTATATGCTAAGTGTTCTAATATGTTTAGGTATATCTATTCATGCTTGGTGCTTATTATATGTGAGAATGTTAGATCTAATCTAGATATTCATGCTTAGTGCTTGATATGCTCATTCTGATCCATTTGTATATGCTAAGTGCTTGAATACTGTAGATTAGTGTGAATACTGCGAAGCTCTGTTGTATCAGCGAAGTGAATAGTGATTACATATTAAGGAACTGACAGTGCTAAGAGCTGTATTAAGTATTATAATCACAGATCTGTGTCCTAACAAAGGTTGCAGACACCTGAGTCTTGCAACCACCCCTGTCTCTACCTCAAGTGAGACTTCATCTGCTTTGCAGGTGTTTCCAAAAGGGCTGGTAGTTAGGGTTTTGTTGGTGCGTTGTTGTAGCATTGAACCTTGGGTCTGCCCTTGTGCCAACAAATGGTTCCGTTGCTGGGACCTGAAATTGTGATTGCTGGGAACTGAGAAAGAAAAAACTTTGTGCAAAGATCCATCCTGAAACTGTGAAAGCTCTGTGCGTATATCTGTTGCCCCAGTGTGCAGTATTCTACTTGACTTATAAAGCTCTGTGCTAAAGAAAGAAGGTCAGATATGAAATAAAGAAGACTGATCTAAAGAAAGAAGGTTGGATTTGAAAGAAAGAAGCCCGATCTAAAGAAAGAAGATCAGATTTGAAGAAAAGAAGCAAGATTTGAACGCTTGGCACTCTAAGAAAGGTAAAAGTAAGAATTTCTGATTAAAAGAGGTAAGATATGTAAGCTATGTGCTTTGATAAAGGTAAGAATAGTTAAAAAGTTTTAAATCTGAAAGCTTTGTGCTCTGTAAAAGTAAGATAAGTGAAATTTTTCGTTTCTAGAGTATGGATATAGGTATGATTGATAGATTCTGTCCTAACTTAAAAACTAGGGCACTAATAGATGAAAGAAGGTTTGATATGAATAGATCTGATAAGAATCATGAAAGATATGTTATACCTATGCATAGAAAAGATGTTTGGACTAACAAATGGATGCAGGATCCTAGAAAGAAACTATTGCAGGCTAGCTCATACGATCCTAGCGCAGTACAAGAGAAGCTAGGGATCATTTAAAAGAAAGAGAGGATTAACCCTATGTTACAGTTGCAGAAGACTAGGACATCTGGCTAAGGAATGACTTAGAAGAAGACCTAGTTGTCTTTGCTGTAAGGTTCTAGACCATGAAGTGTTGGATTGCCCTAGAATGATCGCTAAGCTTGAAGGAATGAATTTGAATCAAGAAAACTCTAAGGCAGATCCAAAGGCTATGGCAAAACCCCAGGAAAAATTAGAGAAAGCATTTATACAGATGAAAGAAACCATGAATAACCACCGACATGTTAGATTATCAGAGATGTTCAAAGAAAAGGAATGCACCGAAGAAAGAATAAGCGACTTCGACATTGACTGTGTTCTGGATGAGGAAACACAGGTGAATGTTATGCCAGAGAGAACTTGAGAAGCTATAGGGAGGCCTGCTATGATTCCTTCATTAGGAGGAATAGGGTGATTTAGAGAAAAATTGGTAAACCTGTGTGGAAGGCTCACTCAGATACCTATGACCGTCAATGAAACTTTGACAGAGGAAGATTTTGAGATTATTAAGTTTATTAAAGACAATACCCCGTTTACCATGTCAATAGGAAAACCTTGGATTGACAGAGCTCAATCTAGACGAAAGGAATAAGAAGAAGCCTCAGAGAAGAAGAAACAAGACTTAAAAGATTTCATGGCTAGAAGGATCGCACAATTAATTGAAGAATAGGAGAACAGATCGAAGCTAGTTGTCACTAGAAACATTGATGTCGAAGATGCAAGAACATTAGGAGACCCACAGAAGACTGAAGTACTTACTCCATATAAAGAAAAGGTATTACCCCTAAATCCTAGGAAAAAATCTCAACAGCGCGCAGTGACTATGTTAAAAGATGAAAAGAATCAAAATGGAAAAGAGACTATTGAGACGAAGCTCACTGGAAAGAAGGCTAGAAATCTAAGTAAGAATAGGGCTAATATTGGAAAGTTACAAAAGATTCTAGAGGGAACTTCGCAGAAAGAAAATTTGCAGAATTGGAGCTTCGCCGGGATATCAGAACGACGACACATGGCACTTTGCCATAACGAATCAATATAGCTGTTGGAGCAGATATATCCGTTCGACTTCCGCTCCAAATGGACATAAAAACAATAAAGGTTCGTCATCAGACCATTGGATCATGCCATAACGGATCGAACAAGAGTTAATAGGGGCTCATAACCGTTGCACGCGAACCGTTGCCGAGTTGCCTACTTATCCCTTCGCTCCATGCACGAAGAACACTTTTGCTAACTGAGAATTTGAAGCCCACAGACTAAACGAATTGCATACAGTGATCATTGTACCCTTTCTATTATTCTAGTGCAGTGTCTAAGTCCATCTTGACCCCCATAATTTTAATCTCGAGCGCGTATGTCCGACGAGCTCACCACAATTGAAGAATCAGTGACAAAAGTTCTCCTCGACTTGATGACAGAGAGAGTCTCGTCAGAAAGAAGAGTGTCTATAGGTATACAAGCATCGTCGACGATAGGACTGCTGACCTCTCCATCCACTGCCCACAGAGCTGGACTGTCCCGTGAAAGGAAAACTAAGAACAAGGATGACTTAGCGAATGCTAAGCTGATTCCGAGCATCCTACCTGCGTATCTACCACCTCTGAGTGGCACAATAAACCAAGACAGTGTGCCCAGAGACTTTGAATACGCGTTGGTCACTGCGTACTTTCCAAAAGAGGTGCGCGCTGTTATCACTCCAGGAAACTCTCCTAGGCTGTATCTCAGAGATGCCTGGTAGCTTAACCTTTTTGTAATTATTTTCTCAATAATGGGTGTGGGTTTGGATCAAGATGAATATTTAAATCACTGGATCGTATCTTCAAGACAATCTAGCTATATTCATGCAGTACAAGGCCTTCAAGAGCTATTATCAGATAGGTTTGTAGATAAAATGGATAAGAAAACCAATTAATTAACCAGAACATACATAACAATACATATGATGGGTCAAACAACTAGCAAAGGATGCTTATGATTCTTGTTTAATAATCAAAAGGTAAGATGACAATTACCATGGGACCTTTAAACATAGACAAAGAAATGATTTCAACTCATAGGCATAGAAAAAGATAAAGAGAGTCTGATAATTACAATGAGAGAAGCTTGCAGGCTTAATATATTAAATAAAATGTCTTTATCATAATAACAGTGGATTATAGAACTCAAAATCGAACCTCTTGTTCATCAAATGTTTTGGTCTTTATATCCCTTTACAAACAGTTTCAAGATCCTAGATTACTGGATCGAATTTTGCTTAAAATAGAAAATCAATAATTGGCCCAAGAAAGTAGGCAAAGATCCTATAAACTAGGTCAATTCAAATTCTCGAATGATCTTTATGTTCTTCAGATTCTTTGGTAGGTGCAGTGAGCCTTCCGAGGCTGTTGGATCTCATGTGATATGGGAGGAGTCAAACATGACACCTGTTGACAGTCAAACAACTTCATATCCTTGAAATTAACTAACCATTTTTTACCTTTCTATCTTGTAGAGCATCTCCAAAACCAAACAAAACTCTTGATAAGGATGTCATTAATTATCTTCCATTGATTGGAACCATTTCTGATGCTTTTGGACAAGGAAAACTTGGACCTGTGCAAAAATATTAACTTTCTTCCTTATCAGTGCTTTCGGTAGCTAGAGTAGACATAATTCAGACCAATTAGCTACCGAAAGCTCTACTTTCGGTGGCTAATGAACAATCGATATGTTTTCCTAAGCCACCAAAACTTGAGATTAGTGAAATCATCAAAATTTCAAAAATACATTGTGTCTTAGCTCAAAAACGCTTTAGGACTGATATTTTTAGGCTTTTGCATCTTGCTCAAAGATTGTAGGGTTACTGGCTGCCTCTGGTTCATTGCACCGAACTACCACCTCTACTAGGGTCTCAAGAGAAGCATGTGTCTGACCCTGATGTTTTGAAGACATAACTTGTTTCCTCAAAGCCTTGACCTTTTTCTTCAAGCCCTGAGCTACTCTCCATAAGCTGTTGTAGTCTTTTACAATCTTGTCCTTTTTCTTTTCCTTTATGCTTTCATGAGCTAATCTTTCCAAGGATGAGTTGCTTTCTGCAAAGTTCTTCGACAGGGTTTCATCCCCGGTTTTGATTACTCTTTCTAGCACTTCTTGCTCGGCTAACTTCTTCTTAAACTTTTTGATTTCCTTTGATTTACTCTGCTTCACTCGTTTGCTAGATGAGGCATTTGCAATTTGTGGTTCTTGTTCTTCTTGAGGTGTAGGTGATGGAAGGTCTTTATAACTTGCTGTGTATATATCTACAAAAATAGAATTTTCACGCCCTGTGGTAACTGAATCCTCGTTCCCTGTTTCAATCTGGTGTTCTTCATCCTCTGAGTTTGTGTAAGGAATATTAAGAATGTTTTTGTTCACTGGGGATTCTTTGGCCTTTTCTTTTTCACTATTGAAATTTAATTTCTTCTTAGTTTTATCAAGCTTGGAGGAAGGAGAGGGTTGATTAATTGGAGCTGGAGAGATAGATCTCATCCTCCTCTTTCCACTTCTGGGAGTAGAAGACTTCTTGGAATGAGGACACTTTTTACCCTCTGGATGTACCTCAGTTTGGAAATCATTCCAGAACAATAAGTAATTCCACTCTTTGCCTCTTCTTTGCAACAACTCACAAATCAAAATTTTAATCGGATTGTAGTGGGATAATCTACCTGCAACTTTATTGGGCTTGGCCTTGACATGATGAGCCATTTTGGATAAAATTCCGTGGAGAAAATAGCTCAGATTGAGTGGGTTTCTACTAGTCAAATGATTTATGAGTTTAAAATGGTAAATCATCACTCTGTTATATCGCCCTTCACAAGTTATATAAACCATTATAGATTTTAGTAATTGCTGCCATTTCTCTTCAAGGAAAGACACAAGATTGTATTTCTTCCATATCAAACCCCTGTGTTCTAGTTTCAAATAAGACCTGAATTCAACATTCTTAGTGACAATAGTTTTAAACCATTTTTCTCCAGTCCTGGGAAGCTCTGTCACTTCAACTATGAGGGCTTCATCTATCTCGAATTCATCCCGACCTATGATTTCTTTCTTTCCATCGAAATTGAGGGCAAAGGCCTATGCCACCTACTGATGAGAACTCTGTAATTTTTTGCAAAAATTATAACACCCTGCATCCCTGAACAATTGACATACCTCCGGGTGCGATTCCAAGTAACTGATGTCATCGACCTCTTTCCTCAGGGTTGACACTCCTTTCTTCAGTTGCCACAATGCTTCCGCACACCTGTGATCAAAGGAACGAATTTCGGGGGAGAGTTACATAGCGTAGAGTTAGGGAGAGTCGGATCGGCTGTGACAGAAATGAGAAAACCGAGGCGAGCTTTAAACGTGGCACTGATTACAAAAAATGCGGCAGAACGGTTGGTGATTTGAAGAAATCATGGTCGATAACTGTAATGATGGAGGGTACATAAGAAAATGGCTTGATGATACAACAATTTGAAAAGATTCGCTTATGTCATACAAAGATCAGCTTTCGGTCATGAATGGTTCGTTCTCCTGTCATTTCAGCGACTTATTGCAATTATAAAACTTCGAACCCGACAGTTGAAACGTGTGAAAGGACGTGCTGACTCTTTCCCCGCTTCTGCAATTTCGGTGGCTAAAATAGCCCCAAGTTCCTTTATTTAAGCCACCGAAACCTTAGATTTGAATTAGATCAAATAAAAACTAAAAAAAAGTTTATTTAAACTTTATTACATGCGTAAAGCTTTGAGAAATGAGCTAAAAAAATATAAAAAAATATATATATTTTTAAAAGACATCCTATCACCTAAAATGATAAATCTCAATTGATTTATTTGAGGAGATAAAATTGACTCCTATTGGGTGAAAGCCTCCCTGTGAGGTTTCAAGAACCATAGAACCAATGCCTTTCTTGAAAAACGAAAATTCAAACCTATCTACTAGTGTTTCCATTGGGCATGGAGTTATTTTGCAAAAAGAAAAACTGAAAATCAAAATTACAATGACAAGGCTTTGAAGCCTTACATAAAATAGAGTTTCAGAAAATGCCCATTGACTGGGCCACCAAACATTTCTTCACCTTCCAGACTTTGTGGAATGAAGGAGTTGTTGTGTTGTACTTGATTTATCATGAAAGGATCGGTCCACAAAGAATCAAACTTGCCGTGCTTGCCTTTATCTTGTCTGAGGGAATCCCATTTTAGAACCCAATCACCAACCTGAAAGTTATCCACCTTTTCTTTTCCGTCAAAAGTATCCTTGATCCTCTTTTGACGAGCTTCTGATTTATCCGCCAGTTGTTCTCTGACTTGCTGCAATTTTACCAAGTCAAGCATTCTTCTCACCATATCATTTGATTCAGTTTGTTCCTCCTGAAAAAACTTAGCCACTGGTAAAACTAGTTGAATGGGGAAAATGGCATCAGTGCCATAAACCAGTTTGAAGGGGGAAGTTCCTATGGATTTCTTGTTAGTTACTCTGTCTTCCCAAAGAACAAACTTTAGTTTAGAATCCCATCTCTTTTGATTCTCCTCCAACAACTTTCTGATGATTCTGACTAGACTCTTATTGGACAATTTGGCAAGGCCATTACCTTGAGGGTAGTAGGAAGTAGAGTGTACCAATTGAATGCCCATTGATTTACACATGTCAACCAATGCATCAAATTTGAAGGCTGCTGCATTATCTGTCACTAGTCTTTTTGGGCAACCAAATTTGATCAGGATGTTTTCATAGAGAAACTTCATGATGACCTGATGAGTGGCATTTCTAATGGGGATTGCCTCTATCCACTTTGTAAAATAGTCAGTGGCTACCAAGATCCATTTATGTTGACCACTAGATGAAGGATTAATCTCACCTATGAAATCTAAATCCCACTGCTGAAAAGGACCATTCACTACAATAGGTCTCAGGGGCAGAGATTTTAGTTGCTGTTTTCCTATGAATCTTTGACACTTATCACAAGATTTCACAAAGACGCACACATCTGAAAAAATAAAAGGCCAATAATACCCAACCCTTAATATTTTATGAGCTGTGGTCTTCCAGTAATGATGGCCTCCACAAATACTTGAATGAAACTGATGCATGACTTCAATTGACTCTTCTTTGTCTAAACATCTTAGTATTAAACCGGTTGGATCTTTCCAATACAAAAGATTATCATTAATGCAAAATTTAATTGCTTCGAGCTTAAGGGCTCAGGCTTGAGCCATGCTAAGTTCAGGAGAAACCTCCAAATTTTGTAAAAAATGAATAATACCTGAATACCACTCACATGAAAACAAATTCTCAGCCACCTGCTGACTGTCATGTTGTTCTTCCACTGCTACCCCTGTCTGCAAACTTGCTGAACTTTCCCCAATGAAATTTATGTCCAAAAGATCACATTTCTATTCTGTCAAAAGCTTGGCAAGGACTTGGCCTTTTACCATCTTAGTGGGCTTCACTTCTATGTCAAACTCAATCATCTTTGCGATCCATTTAGCTCTCTTTCCATCAATATCAGGTTGAGTCAAGACATCCTTCACAGAGGCTGAAGGAACATATGCAACAACCTTTGCATGGAGGATATAAATTCTGAAAGCTTTTAATGACTTAATGAGAGCATATGCTTGTTTTTCTATAGGATCATACCTTAACTCAACATCTCTGAGTGATTTGCTGAAAAAATCCACCGGGTGATCAAGACCTTCATCATCTTTTTGTAACAAGATTGCTGCCACTATGTCATAGGAAGCAAAAGAGAAAATATAGAAGTTATTGGTGTAATCCAGACTGATTAGAGTGGGGGATTCCATGATAGCCTATTTGATATCTGAAATGAACTTATTGCATTGTCTGTCCATTTTATCTCAGATCCCTTTTTTAGCATAGAGGTTATGTGTTTCACTAACTCAGCGAAATTAAGAATAAATCTTCTGACAAAATTTATCTTACTGAGTAGAGATTGGATATCCTTCTTTGACCTTGGCATGGACAACATCTGAATTGCCTCCACCTGAGATGGATCAATTTTCACTCCTTCTGCTGAAACAATGTGGCCTAGGAGCTTACCCTTCTTGAGAGCAAATTGAGATTTTTTGGGGTTCAGTGAAATCCCAAACTGTCTGCATTTCAAAAATACTCTTTTTAGATGCTCTTCATGGCTGCTAGAATAAAATGTGATATCATCAAGATAGATGAGGACAAACTTGTCCTTCTCTCCCACGAAATCTATGTCCATGGCCCTCTGAAAAGTGGCCCCGACATTCATTAGCCCGAATGGTATCTTGGCGTACATGAAGGTACCCCAAGGAGTAGTAAAGGCAGTTTTTTCTTGGTCATCAGGATGTACAGAAACCTGGTTATAGCCTGAGAATCCATCTAGGAAAGACATGACAGTGGCCCCTGATTTTCTTTGCAGCGAGTGTTCCATCTTGGGTAGGGATAGTTGTCTTTCTTTGAACATTTATTTAAGTTTCTAAAATCAATGCATAACCTGATCTCACCATTTTTCTTTCTCACTATTACTAGATTTGCAATCCATTTAGAGTATCTTAATGGGATTATGATCTTGGCATCAAGGAGCTTTTTGATTTCTTTTTCAATTACAGGCAATAGGAGAGGACTGATAGGTCTCAGTTTTTGTTTGAAAGGGATGGTGTCTTTCTCAAGGGGTATCTTATGTTGAATGACATCAGGATCATAGGTTTT
>ML815302.1:15852-36161 GCA_009831015.1 Picea engelmannii
ATTAATATAGTGGACCTAGTCCACCTTACATTGAATGACCACATTCCCATATATTAATTGACTTCCACTAATAACACATAACTACATTTCCATTGGGTACCTCCCTAGGTACCCCATATTACCTCCCTAGGTATACTACACACACTCCTTCGTGGAATTTGTTTATTATCCTCTTCGTTTTGGATTCTACTAGAAAACTTAGTAAGAAACCCAGAGGATCCTTCCAATATAGTTGATTTTCCATGATATAATATTTTTCTATGTGCAACTTCAATGTTCTATCTTTGGAAGGAGTCATACCGCCTGGACACTGCATAGTGAGAAGGTAGGAAACTATATCTTTATACCAAGTCAAAGAAGAGAATTTCTCCTGGATTTGAGTCATAGGTATCTGGTCATCGAACTCTTTGATATTTAGAAACTCTTCATAGGATTGTAAATGATTTATCCCAAGTGCCCGGAAATTTGATTCGGCTAGTAATTTAGCCAAACCCCGACCTTTGACCAGTTTGGTCGGTTTTACTTCTAGGTCAAATTCTTGAATATTGTCTAACCATTTGCCTCTTTTTTCATCACTATCTAGTTGAACAAATATTTCCTTGACAACGTTGGTTGGTACATAGGCGATTACCTTAGAATGAAGCACATAAGTTCTGAAAGCTTTGAGAGATTTCACCATTGCATATGCTTGTTTTTCTAATATATCATATCTCAGTTCAACATCTCTGATACTTTTACTAAAGAATGTTATTGGCTGCTCAAAACCTTCTTCGTTATTTTGTAAGAGCACGACCACAATAGTGTGTTCAGAGGAAAATAAGAAAATCAAGAATTCCTTCATATAATGAGAAAATCAAGAATTCCTAAAAATGATTGAATCTCTTTTCTATTCCTAGGAATATTTATTGTATCTATAGCTTCAACCCTTTTCAGGTTGATTTTAATTCCATATCTAGATACTATGTGGCCCAATAGTTTACCTTCCTGCATAGCAAAATGAGATTTCTTGTCATTCAGAGACAAACCGAATTTTCAACATTTCTCAAACGTCTGTTTGAGGTGTACCAGGTGCTCTGCATCATATTTAGAAAATAGTGTTAGATCATCAAGATAGATCTACAAACTTATCTCTTTCATCGACAAAGGCGATGTCCATGGCTCATTAGAACATGGCTCTTGTGTTCATCAGTCTGAATGGAATTTTGTCATACATGAAGGTACCCCATGGGGTGGTGAATGCGGTTTTTTCCTTATCATCCTCGTGGACTGCAATTTGATTATATCCTGAGAATCCGTCAATCATAGACATTATATTTTCTTCGACCACTTTTTCCAATACGTGATCCATTTTAGGTAATGGATAATTATCCTTGAGAGATGATCTGTTTAAATTTCTGAAATCTACACAAAGTCTGATTTCACCATTTTTCTTCCTAACCAGAACCAGATTGGCTACCCATTTGGAGTATTTGAGTAGAACAATGATTTTAGCATCTAAGAGCTTCTTTACATCTTTTTCTATTACTGGCAATAGTATAGGATTTATTTGTTTGAGCTTCTGCCTAAAAGGTTTAACACCTTGTTTTAAGGGGATTTTCTGTTCAATTATGGTGGTGTCATAAGTTATTAATTCATCATCAGACTAGGCGAAAACATCCTTGTAATGCTTGAGTAACTCAACATATTTTCCTTTCATTTAAAGGGGAAGTTATTTGTATATCTTTAAAGGCCAAGTGTTGTAACCATGCTTTGATACAGATTTGTCACACACCCACTGTGGTGTAATAGATTTTTTTCCTTTTCTCGAGGGACATAATCCTCGAGATCCTACGGGGCTTAGCACAGACTGCAGATGCCACCTATACCTCGACAGAGTCTCTGCGCAACCTTCCGGTCTTAAGGATCATTCTGTTTCCTTTATGAGTCGAAATGACTTCTTTTGATTCCCAGCTGGAATCTCCTTCCAATCAATCCACAGGTCCTTTTGTAAGCTCCCCTATGCGAGCAGCACTAGGCGCGAGATCCACCCTCTCCGATCGACCACGGTGCTATGACTAAGGCCTAACCCCAAAAGGTACTTGTCACAACTCGCAATCTCGCGAGTTCACGAGTCGAAACTCTCGACTCCTCCTTTCTAATCTCATGATACCCAAGATCACAAAATGGGTATAGCTCCCTTCTGTCAGCGCCCTCCACACGTGACCACTGGCTAGGCTAAACACTAGCTCCCATTGCAACTTGTGACTTCACAAGTTGAAGGGTTGAACCTTCGTGCTCTTCTCGTGCGAACCTTCGAGACTTGAAAGTCAGCGAAGGTTGACCTTCCTTTCGCACTTCCCGCAACTCGCCACTTCACGAGTTGTAGCGATGAGCCTTCTTGCTCTTATCCCTTGAATCCATGAGACATGAGAGGTCAACGATTGTTAACTCCTTTCACTAGGCAACACGTGTTCACTTATCTATCACACGGGCCCACCTTGCAGTTCTACCACGTGTCCCTCATCCCCATCTTTGGCACTTCGTGACTTCGCTTCCCAAAGCGCTACCTCCTTTGTATCCCGACACCCGAAGTGTCGAGATCCCGAACTCCTCGCTACTCCTTATCGCAACTCACGGCTTCTAGAATTTTGGGACAAAAGTCTCAACCTCCTATCTGCCGATATGCCAAAATTATGAAATTTTGACACATCGTCAATGTGGGTCCCACAACGAAACTTCCCACCTTTTTGGAGTTTTGGAATTCACGACTTCACGAATCCTGATGCTAAGCTTTTGGTTCTTCAACCCATGAAACCCTGAAATACCAAGTTTCTATGCACTTCACCAATAACTGGCTCACACAAATCCTTTATCCCCTTCGGGACTTCGCCTTTTGCGACCTCGTGAATCTTGAAGCAAGGGTTTTAACCCTTCAACTTGCGAACCCATGAAATGAGATTACACGAGTGATCAAACGGTTCTTGTCGACTCAGATCCTACGGTCTGATTTATCCCGAACTTAAGACTTGAAATTAGGCTTACTGTAACTCCCTTGCTCCTCTGTAACATCTGACGGCTCTCGGGACTTCGCAAATTCTCCATGAAGAATTTCGACCGTCCAATGCCTCCTTGATGACTCTTGCGAAGCGAACACGGTAATTCCTTCGCTACCATTTCAAGATTTCAAGAGGATCATTCTTCCTCATACAGGGTTACTAAGACTTGCACCTTCAAATCCTTTTCTAGGTTATTGGTGAGATTTCTAAGAAGGGTGTCTCTATGGGGAGATCTATCCAGGGTATTACCTGAGACGGATAAGGGTATAGATTTCCCAAGAATAGACTTGAATTCTGAATTAATTCAATATGTGTATAAATAGCGATTTATAAAACATAAGCCATACATAGTCTTTCCATTATAAGAGTGCAACCACCATTTCTAAATCAAAATACTACACAGGCAGTCTTATATGAAAACCATTCATAAAACTACACAGACTATGAGCATACATGTCAACATATATATTTCAAGATGCAAGATGTAAAAACACTTATCCGAAATAACACCAGATGTGACTGCAACTACTGAGAGGATTGCTCGTTTCCACCCAACTGTAGGCTCAACGACTCCCAACGGATTTACCACTAGCCACCCCCAAGCTGAGACCACGATGTTGCGAGACTGCGTCTCTATTTTCCAGTGACCGAGAAGGAAGGTTACTCTCCTTCTTCTCTGCTATCACTCACTCTGTATTTTTCCATAGTTCTTACTCTCTTCTTTCCCTCGCGTCTGCCCCCTGATTGCCGACTCTTCCTACCTTTTCTCCTTTTGGAAAGGTTTCATTTGGCATGATATTCCTCATAGTGGTCAGGTCTGAGGACTCTACAGATGGGCAGTTCACCCCCATCCCTCATTACTCATGAGGATCCCTTTACCTACCAATCCTGATGAGTCATTTAATTCAGGGCCAGCGAGCCGCTCTTGGTTCTCCAGGCCAGTGAAGTCCAAATATGGTATTGGTTTTGGGTGGAAGTTAATGCCACCATTCTAGGTGCCTTCTAGCACCTTTCTTCAGCCATCATGGTCTATTTTTCAGCACCTTCCCCTCTCAGCAGTCCTGCAATATATATATATATATATATATAATATTATTTACATTCATCGACCTTTTCCACAAGGTCCATTCACATCACACATTCACATTTTTGAGTTTGCCACAGTTCTTGGCCAATATAGTTATTTTTACATAATGGGGGGAAACAGGGTGTTACAATTCCCTCCCCCTTAAAGGAACATTGTCCTCAATGTTCTTATCTATCAACATGTCATGCATGTACAAAAGTAAACAAAATTGGATATGCCTGTCTCATGGCATCCTCCATTTCTCATGTAGCCTCATCTGGACCAAAATGTCTCCATTGCACCTTGACTTGTGAAACGGTTCAGTTCCAAAGTGGGGTTTCCTTTCTATCCAGTATGCATTGAGGTTTTGGTAGAAATTCTCCCTCTGGTTCCACTTGAATCACAGACCAATCAATTACATGGTTAGCATCATGTACATATTTCTTCAATAATGAGACATGGAAAACATTATGTGCTTTTATTGTGGGAGAAAGTGCTATCCTATAGGCTATAGGTCCCACTCTATCTAGAACCTCAAAGGGTCCACAATACCGAGGTGCCAACTTGGCACAAGCTCCCATTTTTAGGGAACTCTTCCTGGGCCTAACTCTGAGATATAAATGATCTACCTCTTTGAACTCTCTTGGAGTTCTCTTTTGGTCGGCATAACTTTTTTGTTGGTTCTGAGCGACCTTCAGGTTTTGTTTTATCTGAGTCACCTATTGTTCCATTTATTTCAACATGTTGGGTCCAAAAGAAATCTTGTTTACAGGATTACTCCAGCTGAATGGAGTGTTACACGGTCTACCATAGAGGGCTTCAAAGGGACTCATCTTCAAGGATGCTTGGTAGCCATTGTTGTAGGCGAATTCTACCAGTGGCAAGTAGTCTTCCCACTTCCTGGGTTGATTCATTACATGCATTCTTAGCATGTCTTCAAGTATTTGGTTCACTCGTTCTGTTTGTCCATCGGTTTGAGGGTGATAGACGGTGCTAAACAAAAATTTGGTTTCTAAGCCAACCATAAGTGATTTCCAAAAGTTAGAAGCAAATTTCGTGTCTCTGTCAGACATGATCTCTTTTGGCATACCATGCAATCTGAATATCTCCTTCATGAATACCTGGGCGATGTCTATTGCCTTGAAAGTCAACTTGATGGGGATGAAGTGAGAAGACTTTCTCAATTTATCCACCACCACCATAATGGCGTCATTCTGTTTGTTTGAGGTTGGTAATCCAGGGATGAAATCCATGGAGATGGTTTCCCATTTCCATTTTGGGATTGGTAAAGGTTGCAATAATCCTACTGGGTGTCGATGTTATGCTTGAACCTGTTGGCACTCTATGCATTTGGTTAAGTACTCGACTATGTCTTTCTTCATTCCAGGCCAATAGAATTGTCTTCTAGTGGCCGTGATAATCTTCTGGTATCCTGGATGACCAGAATAGGGTCTTTTATGTAGTTCATCTAGTATGAACCTCTTCAAGTTGTCACAATTTGGAATATAAAATCTGCTTTTGTAAGTGAGCAGACCTCCTTCGGTCATCTGGTAGCCTTCATATTTTTCTCCGGTGGGTTCTTGTTGTAGGTACATGGTCATGGTCTGGATGAAGGGATCTGTTTCTTGTGCCTTTCTGATTCTTTCTTTGACATCCACCTCACAGGTGCTCACCACGGCCAAGTGAATTGTTTTCATGCTTCTTCTAAGGGCATCCACCACACTATTTTGTTTTCCTTTAATATGTTTCATTTCAAAATCAAACTTGCTAAGGAGGGCCATCCACCTAGCTTGTCTCACATTGAGCTTTGGTTGATCAAACAGGTATCGTAATCCACAATGATCTGTCATAAGTATGAATTTTCTTCCCAGGAGGTAATGCCTCCACATTTTTAAGGCATGCACTATGGCAGCCAGCTCTAGATCATGGGTCACATAGTTGACTTCATGCTCGTTCAATTTTCGGGACTCATAGAAGATCACACTTCCTTCCTGCATAAGAACTCCTCTGAGCCCTTCGTTACAGGAATTTGTGTACACGAGGAAGTCAGCTTCTAGATCAGTGATCTTTAGCATGGGCGCATGGGTCAGTAGATGTTTCAGGGTTTGAAATATTTCTTCACATTTCTATGTCCACATGAATTTGTTTCCCTTCTTCTGGAGGGAAGGGATTGGAAAACCAATCTTGGAGAATCCTTTTATAAATCTCCTATAGTATCCTGCTAATCCCATAAAGGATCTGATGTCCAAAACATCCTTTGGGGTAGGTCATTCCATGATAGACCTGATTTTTTCAGGGTCTACCACTACTCCTTATTCGGAGAGAACATGGCCTAAGTAATGTATTTGCTTCTGGAAGAATTCACATTTGTTGAATTTGGCATAGAGCTGATGTTCTCTTAGCACTTGCAGCACAAGTCTAAGATGCTCTTCATGCTCTTTTCTGTTCTTGGAGTAAATTAATATATCGTCAATAAAGACAAGCACAAATTTGTTTAGGAAATTGTTGAGTACATTGTTCATCAAGCACATAAAAGTGGCAGGAGCATTGGTTAACCCAAATGGCACCACCAAAAACTCATAATGACCATACCTCGTTCGGAAAGTAGTTTTATGAATGTCTTCAACCTTGATTCGGACTTGATGGTATCCCAATCTCAAATCAATCTTTGAGAAAATAGACGCACCCCCTAATTGATCAAACAGGTCATTGATCCTGGGAAAGGGGTACTTGTTCTTCATTGTTACCTTATTGAGTTGCCTATAATCTATACACAGTCTAAGGGTACCATCCTTCTTTTTCACGAACAGGAATAGTGCTCCCCACAGAGACACGATGGGTCGAATACAACCTTTATCCATAATTTATTTTAATTGCATCTTGAGTTCAACTAACTCAGGTGTGCTCATCCAGTAGGGTGTCCTAGACACCGACATCGCTCCTGGTGCAAGTTCTATCGAGAATTCTATGTCTCTTCTCGGAGGTAAACCAGGTACCTTTTCCGGAAACACATCTTTGTATTCTCTCAGGATAGGGTGATCGTCAAGGCTTGGTTTGTCACCTTCGATTGTTTTCAACACCTGTATTTCATATAGGGGACATCCCTTTCGAAAATACTTTTTCATTTGCAGATCCGATATTTGTCTCAACGAGACAGGTTTTCAGATCCCTTGAAGGGTTATCTTTTTCCCTTCTTTACTTACACATTCTAAGGTTTTGTGGTAACAGTCCAATTTGGCTTTATGGGTGGCTAGCCAATCCATACCAATCAGCAGATCATATGATCCCAGGGGTAATAAGTTAAGGGTTGTTTGGGTGGGGAATTCACCCAACATTAATTGGTAGGCTGGTATGACCTCTGCTATCCTCCTTTTGGTCTCAGTGGCTAACTATACCAACCATGGCTTGGTATGTTTTTGTGGCTATAGTTTACACTTGTCAACAACTTTAGGGGCTATATAACTCAAATTTGAACCAGGGTCAATTAAACATACACTAGATGGTTGGAAATCATACCTTCTATTTCCACTACTAAAGCTTGGTGGTCAGCTTGGTTATTATCCAAGGCAACATAAATTTGTGGCACACACCTGGCCACATCATTGACGGTAGTGGCTTCTTGGATGTTATAAATCCTCCAACTATTTTGTTGTCGATGTGGACAGTCTCTCAGGAGATGTTCTTCTCCGCAATCCCAACATTTCAAAGGTTCTCTCTTTGGGTTATCAGTCTTCCCTGATATGGGTCCAGAAGTTTTATTTTCGCTCAAGGAGGGAAAATTTTGCGGGTGCATACTCCGGGTTGGGAAGTTCATTCTTGGGTCCTTCTTATAGTTCTTAAATCCTAGGGATTTAATTCCCCTTTTTTGAAATCTTGAACTATTCTTATGTTTCCATCCTTCACGAGGTTTTGCTCGATGCCCAAACAATAGGTCACCTTTCGAATAGTGCCTTCTAGAGTCTTTCGCTCATCAAATTCAATTATGTTTCGATAGTCCTTAGGTAGTCCACTAATGAAGCGTTGCACCTTTTCCTTTTCCTCTTTTATATAGGGTACATACCTCAATAAATCGAGGAATTTGTTGACATATTCTTCTATAGTGAGTTGTCCCAGTTTGAGTTCATAAAACTCTTTAGTCCTTTCGTCGAAATATTTTTCCGACAGATACTTATTCCGGAAGTATTTCTCAAACCGTTCCCAAGACAGGTCCTCTTCGCAAACCCCTTTCACATTCTTAAGGTCTTCCCACCAAATGGAAGCCTTTCTGTTCAAGTTGAAGGTGGCCACTTGGGCCTTCATATTTTCTGAAAAGTCATGGACTCTAAAACACTTCTTTAGTCCAAGCAACCAGGCCTCTGCTTCCTCTCCCTTCTTTGTTTCATCGTCAAAGGAGGGTGGTTTGGCCTTTCTGAATTATTCAAATTTTCGACCTTTGGAAGACTTTTGTTTCTTCTATTTTCTTCAGGGATAGGAACTGGTTCTGCTGCCAGAAGAGCCCCCTGAATTGCCAGCTTCCTTCTAAGAGGAATCATCCGACGCTTGTCCTTTACCTCTGGGGTGGACCTTTTTCGAGGTGCTCCTCTCAGTGTGGCCACTGATATGACCATGTTTCTAAGTTTCAGGTTCATGTTGCATTTGTCTTTGTAGATCAGATAAACTTTGCAGTAAAACTACATTAATTTCTGTTTTCTTTTCTTGTTCTTTCATCATCATTTCATTGTCGTCCTTACCGCTTTGTAATTCGACCATGAGGCTCCTCACAGTCTCGACTAGAACTGGAGGGGTCCCTGCTGCCCTCCTTTCGTCGAACTCTTTGTCTCGATTGTGGGAGACTTCTCCCACTTCATGGTGAGTCACCATACTATGTGTTGATAATTTCCCGTGGTTGAACTTCCGCTTGTGTGCAAAAGGAAAAACATTGGTTGTTAGTTGATATTTATATTTATATATAGCTAGTACATAATTCATATTTTCACATGTACACACATGCAATAGGGATTTTTTCATTCTCAACTTCATCTTTTAATTAGGGAGGTTAAGACAAGGGTTTACTCTTTCTTTTTTTTTTTAGAGTGTTCCGAACGGAGCTTCTGCGCAACTCGTTCATGAGCCCAAGCAAGCCAAGTGTTGTAACCATGCTCTGTTACTAATTTGGCACACACCCGCTGTGGTGTAATAGATTTTTCACCTTTTCTCGAGGGAAAGAATCCCTGAGATCCTACGTGGATTAGAAAAGACTACAGACACCACCTCTACCTCGACAGAGTCTCTGCACAACCTTTCGGTCTTAAGGATCATTCAATTTCCTTTATGAGCTGAAACAACTTCTTTTGATTCCCAACTGGAATCTCCTTCCAATCAATCCACGGGTCCTTTCGGAAGCTCCCCTGTGTGAGAAACACTAGGCATGAGCTCCACCCTCTCCGAGCGACCATAGCGCTATCACCAAGGCCTAACCCCAAAAGGTACTTGTCACAACTTACAATCTCACGAGTTTGCGAGTCGAAACTCTTGACTCCTCCTTTCCAATCTCACGATACCCAAGATCACGAAATGGGTATAGCTAGGCTAAACATTAGCTCTTGTCGCAACTCCTGACTTCGCAAGTTGAAGGGTTGAAAATCCGTGCTCTTCCCGTGAGAACCTCCGAGACTTGAAAGTCAACGAAGGTTGACCTTCCTTTTGCACTTCCCACAACTCGCCACTTCGCGAGTTGTAGTGATGAGCCTTCATGCTCTTATCCCGTGAATCCCTAAGATGTGAGAGGTCAATGGGTGTTGACTCCTTTCACTAGGTGACATGTGTCTACCTATTTATTGCACGTGCCCACCTTACGGTTCTACCACGTGTCCCTCATCCCCAACTTTGGCACTTTGCAACTTTGCTTCCCGAAGCTCTACCTCCTTTGTATCCTGACACCCAAAGTGTCGAGATCCTGAACTCCTCGCTACTCCTTATCGCAACTCATGGCTTCGGGAATTTCGGGACAAAAGTCTTGACCTCCTATTTGCTGATATGGTGAAATGTCGAAATTCTGACATGTCGTTAATGTAGGTCCCAGAACGGAACTTCCCACCTTTTTGGATTTTTGGACTTCGCGACTTCGTGAATCCTGATGCTAAGCTTTCGGTTCTTCAACCCATGAAACCCTGAAATACCTAGTTCCGATGCACTTCACCAATAACTGGCTCACACAAATCCTTTCACCCCTTTGGGACTTTTCCTTTTGCGACCTCGCGAATCTTGAGGCAAGGGTTTTAACCGTTCAACTTGCGAACCCACGAAATGAGATTACGCGAGTGATCCAACGGTTCTTGTCAACTCAAATCCTACGGTCCAATTTCTCCTGAACTTAAGACTTGAAATTAGGCTTACCGTAACTCCCCTGCTCCTCTACAATATCTGACGGCTCTCAGGACTTCCTGAATTCTCCACAGAGAATTTTTACCTCCAATGCCTCCTTGACGACTCTTGCGAAGAGAACACGGTAATTCCTTCGCTGCTATTTCAGGATTTCAAGAGGATCATTCTTCCTCGTACAAGGTGTTGCGCCTCTTTCGTCACCTTGGTGAGCAAATCAGAGGTACTTGCAAGCTCATTTGGGTCTGCTGAGCAGGACAACTATAGAGAAAAGAGTTAGGGAAAGAAAACAAAAACTACAATTAAGAATTAAACTAATAGATGTAATAAAAACTAAAATCATGAGCATAGGGACATAGAAACAAAAAGAACCAAAAGACCCATGTCACCAATGTTTGAGGCTGATCTATTGATGAAAACAAAGCACCAAGAAGAAAGGGGACTATGAGTCCCTTCTTCCTCCAAGGGAAGGCTCTTGGACCCTCACTAGCTAGCTCTTCTTACAACAAAAGAAAATGAAAAATGGTGATGAAAGAACTCTTTACAAATCCACTCAATGGTGAGGTGGATTGTCCAATGTAATGGTGCCAATATGCTTATGGCAAGGATGGAGTCCTCAAAAAAATATAGGCAACATAACATTACTTTGAATTTCTTGAGAAAATGAGGTGCATTCATGGCTTTTTATAGCATTGCTTTGGGTTATTGTTTAACTGCTTTGTAGTGTGAAAAGAGGGAATTTAGGGCATTATTAGGTCTTTGACCAGCCCACCAGTCGGATCTAGCCTAGATTTGAGGGTCAAATCAACTTGGGAGCTGAACCATAAGTGGTTGGGAGGCCGACCACTTCCATAAATGCACCGTTTAGCAGGTGCGTGGATTTTTGCGCTAACAGTCGCACATCGTGCACCTGTGTGCGATTTCTACGTTCCTGTTCCGCGCATGTGCACGCGCCCAATGTCTGCAAAGTGCTCTTCAATTTTTCACTACTTTGTATAGTTTTTTGACCTTTTTGAATGCTGTGTTATTAATTCAGATTCATGAATGACTTCATCACTGTTTGACGATGTTGGGTTCTTGTAACCATGTGCAGACGAAATTTCAGTGATAACATATGCCCCCTGATGGATGAGGTTAGGAGCATACATATAGCCGAAATACATCAATGTTTCTTCTACTGAGAATGTTGTTGTAAGAGAGAGTAATAGTGTGATTGTCCGGAGCAATCCATTGGAGGGAAAAAGGAACCGGTAGGACCCGACCTTCCATCTTGTGTGTAAAATACAAAACTGTGTACAAACAAGGTGGGCATGCCCCATGCTCGTGTCATGTAACTCTGAAAAAGATGACTGAAGCGTTGGTGTAGACAACTGCAGCGCCCTCGGGGGTAGTTGTGATAAAGAAAAAAGACAATTCTGCAAATGAACATACTCTAAATAATAGGCAGTGATCGCGGTAATAAGTAGCAACGATTATGTGGGCATTGATAGCCCAACCAAGTTCAAAGGTCTTCGACAAATGAGAGAAATAACTGTAATAGTCGCAAATTAAGACCCACCACAACATGAGAAAGTGTTGGCATCGAATTTTATGGGGGTCAACAATAGCAGGGAGCAATGGTGTTTCACCCTGTGCCGTCCGAGATCTCTCATTGAGTCGACAAAAGGGGAACGTGACTCCCAGAAGAAAAGGGCTTCGTGAAATATACAGAGGTGAGGAATTGACAGAGGTACATTGACGAAGTCAAGATGTGGGAAGACTCAAGACTGCCCTTGGTTGGAGTATGTATGAGATAAAAAGTGGTCGCAACCGTTCAATGAGGTCGAGTGTCAGGGGGACGACAAGACCGGGGATAAGTTGTGCTAGAGGTGGGACAAGGTGAACAAATTCAGAGGATAAAGGTAAGTGACCTGTGGGGTACTCTAAATATATGGACGATGTTGGGCAAGGGAAGATGATAAGTAGTGCTCCAACCAAGGGTGACATGGGTTGCGGCTAGCCAAAAAGAGGGAAGCAGGTCACCAAAGGTGACGACAAAAAAAAAGGGTAATGTAACGACTGAAAATAAAGGCGTTTGTACAATAAATAACAAATAATTGGGGAGAAATGTACAAATACAGAAACGGGTGCCCTAGTGTGATATGGGTGGCCCATGTAGGGCATAATTTGCTTGGAAAATGGATGAAGGGTGGGGGCCCCATTGGTGAGTTTCTATATGAGGTAGGTGAAATGAAGGTAGGTTTGCAAATGGGCAAACTGATTGTGGATGAAATGGAGGGTTCATGATACTGCAAAGGTGCAGGTAAAAAATAGAACCGAGAAGAGATAATCTGGTTGTCCGTGTGGGAAAGATAAAAAAAATGAGGAGAAGGAGTATGTGGCTGATTCGCGACATCATGAAAGACTATCGGGACTCCCATCCCTAAAGGGTTGTGAAAAACAACATGAGTGTCAAAAGTGTCAAAAGGTGCTATGAATGGGACAAATCATGTGGGTAAGAATGCTACCAGGTAACAGTACCGAAGAGGCAAATGGAGGTGTGGGTACTGTAGAGCCGGGAATGGGGATCCTAAAGGAAAATATCAGAGGGTGTGACTGGAAATGTAAGTGCGAGACAGCAGGAAATACTACATGCCAGTGATGAGTATATACCTGAAGGGGTTGTGCCAATGTATAATGATCAAGTACCTGCACACATGAAAACCAAAATACCCAAAGTGAACAATATCTGAAGAGAATCGAAGATATGCGCATGTATTTTATAAGCGTGAATATGTGCATGTGTACCTGACAAGGGTATGAAAAAAAAAGGTGCCCCGGGGGCTCAGGATGAAAATAGGTCCAGGGACGGCTGTGATGTAGATGACAGGATGTTGATCTCGTGGTTGAAGATGGATTGAAAAATGGACACCATGGGCTCCCGAAATGGTGAGTGGAAGTTTGGCAAAAGGCCTATATATAGTTGTATGGCCCACATTGCTACCTCATTTGTACCTGCTGCAATAGTGACTGGACAAGCAATTTTCAAAGGAGAGTTGGAGATTCGGGGAGGATGAGGCCTCTGATTGATGATTAGTGAGCGTCAGGTTAGTGGTCTGATCATCCTGCATAGAAATAGGATTTCATTTTTTGGGCAGGGGCTGTATGGGGGGCCATACAGAGACATTTAGGGGGTATGGGCCCCACATGCACGGGCGATCTGGTAATAGGCACGCATGTGTGTCTGTCTGTCCATCAGATATACGCACATGGGGGCGCGATAGAGGGAATTTAAGGTGTGCTCAAAGGGCACGCCTGTGAGTTGAACAGGCACGCACAGGTGCGAGTCTGTGGGTTGAACAGGCGCGCACCTGGGCGCGCCTGTATGGTGAACAGGCACACGGGGGAGTGTGTCTGTGAAGAAAATAGGTACGCAATGATGCTCACCTGTGTAGTGAATAGGTGTGCACACATGCATACTTGTGTAGTGAACAGGCACACATGTGTGCACACCTATGTAGTGAATAGGCACGCATGTGTGCACGCCTGTGGGTAACAAAACCGCGCCTAGGAGGCAAGGTTGAGGGGTATAAAAATGAGTCTTTTTGATGTTGTTGATGGTTGCTTGAGCTGATATAGGACTTTGTGTTGTCTGCAGGTGGACGGTGGTGACGATGCCAGTGGGGTGGCGAGAGCGAGACTGGTCTCAGCTGCGAGACATCGTGGCCATTGAGGGGCCAGGTGTGTGTGCGACTTTGGCAGCCTGTGGGCTACTAAAGTTATTTGAGTGCCCATTGATACGGGCACAGGAGTATCTTTTACAGTTCCTGATCTAGATGTGGAGTCCGGAGTTGCACTGCTTCCTCGTGCGAGGAGAGAAGATCCCCTTCACTGTGGTGGAGGATGTATATTTTTTGACTGGGCTTCCCTTTCGGGGAACACCCCTACCATCAGAGCTGGTTCTTCCTAGGGGTACGCAGCTTGATACTATTGGCCGGAGATATTGTTCGGGTCGGAACTTTATGTCCAAGATGGTTGTGAGTATTGTGTCTATTGATTCCCTGGCACATCATTGTATAGCAACGATGATTGTACGAGTATATGGGTCACTGGCGACCCAGGGGATCAGTGGTGGCCAACTTCTAGTGCTGGAGAGAGTGTTGGCCTGTAACGACCCTTGATTATAAATTATAATTAATTCAATAAGGTAATCCTAAAAGATTAGCTAAACTATATTTATTTATTAAAATAACCTTAACTAATTATTTTTTATTAATTAGTTATTCTTGATTATGATTAATTTAAGTATAATTAACTCAATAATCAATATGGTTAAAGATTGATTTAATTATTAATTAATTCATTAATTAATAAAGTATTATATAAAAGGTGGATAATTAAATATAATATTTAAATTAAGTTGTGTACACAAGAGGGGATCACATAAGAATCCCGAGAAGATATAAGAAATTTAATGAATGGATAGGATAATTAAATGAATGGATAAGGTATTTAATAATGCGATAAGGTATTTGGTGGGGGAGTTAATGAAGGGAAGGGGTGAAGGAGGAATAAGGGGGGGAAAGGATCTTGGAGGAGGGATCATTCGACGGGGAAGGAGGCCATGATTTTCTTTGGGGAGAACTCTAAGTATTGGACCAGGGAGGAATTTTGTGTTTGGGCTTAACACAGTGGACCGGGGTTGCTAGAGGTTTTGGGCTCGGAGGGCCAGGATATCCGTAGATATCCTGGAGCTAGGTTGTTTTCCTAGTTGGCAGGGTGGACAATAGTTTTGGGCAATTTTTCTGTGTTTGCAACAGGACTGGGCTGTGTAGCAGGTAGCAGGAGAGAAGCAGCAGCAAGGCAGTTGGCAACGGAAATAGCATTAGAACCAGGTACCCTGTTGAATTATGCATTTATTTATTCTGCTATGAATTCGTTAATATTTGATGAATCTAAATTGCTGAAGTTGCTGGTATGAAGATCGATATTATGCTGAATAGATATTGTTTTAGTTAAGAAATAATTGCTTGTGAGGATAACAATGTTTAGATATATATTTATGGGCATTACATTTGGTATCAGAGCCCTGGTTCAAATCTGGAACCGAGGGCCTAAATAAGGGGTAGTTTTGTTGTACATTTAGTTTTTATTGTACATTCTCTTGAGAAAAACTCCAGCTACGCTTAACTCCTGCAAACAAAACATGAGAAATGACATTAGACCATAAATAGAATATTAAGAAAACAATAAAAGTGGTAAATAAATAGAATAATGGCTGAAGACCTAGAGACAATCAAAAAAAAAGAAAACCAGAAGGATGCCTTACAGGTACAACTTGAGGAGGCAGAAGAGAGATCATCAGTAATAAGAGAGAAAGTGACTATGGCAGTAAGAAAAGGAAAAGGTTTAGCTCAACCAAGAGACAATTTGAAACAATCTATGGATGAAAAAGTAGTAGAACTTGAGCAGCTAAAAGTAGAGCTACAACTGCGTGATTCTGCTATTAATGAACATGAGCAGAGAATCAACATGTTGTCAAGTGAGCTGGAGCGATTTGAAAGTCTAGAAACAAATGTCTTTTCCTTAAAAAAAAAAATCATTGTTCTGAGCTAGAGAAAAATTTACTTGACAGCAACAGTACAATGCAGAGTATAATGAAGATGTTAAATGCTATTGACTTTACGAGTGAAGTTTTACACCAGGATCCAGTCAAGAAAATAGATTGTCTTGGTAAATCAGTCAATGAGCTACATCAAAAGGTAGGTTTTGCTAAAAAAGAAGCTATGAAATTCAAAGGAGAAGCTAACATTCTAGCCACTAAGTTGGATAAGGTTTTTGAAAGGGTGCACTCCCTTGGGAGTGAGTTAGTAGATGCAGAAAACAAATTGTCATCCGTCAGAGAAAATCTTAGTCTGGCCATCGCTAAAGGGAAAGGATTGGTTCAGGAATGCAATACACTAAGACAATCGTTAGTGGACAAATCCAACGAGTTAGAAAAATGTTTGCAGGAATTGCAGAAGAAAAATGATACATCGCATGAAACTGAAATGAATGCTTCTGAGCATGTTAAAGCATTGGAATTAGAGCTAGAAGATATTAAGAATTCTGCAAGTGATTTTCGAGAATCAGTTTCAAACAAGGACTCAATTCTTCTGAAAATTGAAAATGTTTTGGGGAGATGAATTTGCCAGAGGTGATCCACTCCAAAGAAATAATAGATAAAGTTGAGTGGCTTGCAAAATCTTCTCTTGGAGCAAATAACACTACGCCCTCAAGCAGGGGAGACTTGAAAATGACTGAATGGAATGATGTTAATGTTACAATTAGCAAGTCATCTGAAATAAGTGGGGATGATGAAAAAACTGAGAAGAGTCATCTTGAAGATCTAAAAGAAGAATACGAGGAACTACAGAATAAATACCATAGTGTAGTTGAACAATCAGATATACTGGAGAAGTCTTTGTTGGAAAGGAACCATCTTATTCAAATATGGGAACAAATCCTTGAGAATGTTGATATGCCAACATCAATGCAATCAATTGATCCAGAATTACGGATTGAATGGCTCAGCAAAGCACTAACTCAGGCCCAACAGGATGCAGTTCGTTTTAAGCATTAAATTAAGAATGTTCAAAGAATTGTTGATCTATCTTCCTTTGAACTGGAGGAGTCAAAGAGAAGAATTGAACTCATGTCCACTGGTTGCATATTTATGCTACACAAAGAGACGAAAGAGGGCATCTTATAAGTTTAAACAAACCTGAGTAGTATCCTCTACACCACAGTTGGTGATACGGAAACCATGAACAACCCATTCCAGGTAGTGAGCCTGTTCTGCCTTGCACAAAGGTAGTCCTTCCCTCAGGGTTGCCTCGTCGATTTGGATCACCTGGGAATGCAGAATGATAGTAGTTCGGTGATAAATAACAATGAAGTTAAGTGGAAGGGCACTATACAGAAAATAAAGTTGGCAAGATTTTAGACTGAGTAATTGCAAAGGCATACCTGAATACCAGATGCCTCCAAATCTTCAACTTCCATCTCACTATAACTCATCACGATAGCTTCCTCAGCTTCAAGATGTTCCCACACCGTTAAAGTTGCAGAGCATGCAGCTGCTCCTGTTTCTCTTGAGGAATTGTGCAAGGAGGAAGGAAATGCAACGACAGGAAACTATCCTAGCATAGTGTTGGACTCAGGGCCTTGTAAAACATGAGTCATGCATGCAAACACAACGCATGCCACCTGCCAACACCCAAACGCCTCATGAGAAATAAAACATGGACTTCCTTATGCGCAGTAGCACTTTTTATATACTTTTTATCTATTTTACTTTAATTTTATATTTAATTTTTTTAAATTTTTACTAAATTTGATTTCCAGGTTCAAATCGTAAAAAAAATTATTTTGACCTTTAGGTGTTTGATTTACTATGAATCGAGAGAATCACGATCTTTAGATTCTACAGAGATGAACTTCATTTTTTTGGTAATTCTGTAGTTTCCCACTCAATCCAATGAGACCATAGGCTTCTATAATTGTGTAGTGATTATAAGCCGTTGTGCAATGGTGCAATAGCAGAGATTAACTAAAGAGAGGCACAGTTTCATCTTTGATAGCGTATCATTTAATAGCAGAGGTCAACTCTTGGGAGGTGCATTCATCTTTGTATGGTGCACATTTTCAAGTCCACAAGACATTGTGGCTCTTTTAGAAATTTATTTATGGAAGCAAAATATTCTATAGGTGGAAAATAAATGAGAGCTTGTGCACTGTGCAGTCAATCCAAGTCTAGTGGCACAAAGACCTTTGAAGTTTATTTCATTGTTTTGTTTGAGCATTTCAACATTGAAAAAGATATCACCATTGCAGAGTTATGGTAATGGATAGCTTCGGCGTAATGGCCATTTTCATTCTTTTTGATAAATTACAACTACAATACATGAAACAAGTAGTTTTTTCAACATCTGTTGATTTACCATGAATTTGCTGCCTTCTGACAGACACTCGATTTGAGTGACAGAGGTTGATAAGTGGGAAGTGTACATGTATAACCTACTAATATCATGTCTCTATACATGATTTCAAAACTCCTTAGAGACATCTGATAAGATTTACAAATTTGAACTTGGGTCGATATTGCAAGTGACACTCATGGTGTAGCTTTAAAAACAAGAACATATTGGCTCTTGAGGTTCTTGATTGAGATAGGATTTTAGGATTCATCTCTTCACACCATCTAATTTTCCATTACACATTTTCATCCGACAATGCATAATGCTCCAGCTCAATAACTTATACAGCACATGTTACATGTACATAGAATTTGCTTTATGAATCTTGGCATATGTTGCAAATGAACAGCTTTGATCTGAAGCCAATCATTATAAAAATTAAAAAGTTGGCTGGACTGTAATTATCAGTTCAACCATCAGAGCAAGTTCTGGTTATTAGAGGTTTATATTTAAACATCAGAAAAGCGGATTAGTTAAACCCTGAAGACATGGGGCAGGTATCATTCTCATGACTGTAGGACTACTTCTTTTCAAGATGACATTCCCAATCAGTTGGGCATCCACTTGCAGTTGAACATGGACATGTTAAAGCCTAAAATTTCATGAACTATCTCTGTTGGACACATGTCCAGCAATACATGACATAGTTCATTGCTGGCAATCTCCTGTTTGGTGACATAATTTGTGAAGAGAAGGTGGTGAGGAACAGTTTGAAACAGATATGGTGGTGAAATGAGGACAACCAACTTATGGCACAGCTAATGGAAAGCCATTGTTTTAGTAGGAAAGAGTGGGTGATCTATTCACGACTTTCCTCAAAAATTTAAGTATAAATGTGAAGATTATTGATAACGAGAAYTTAAAGTGAAACACTCATAATGCATTTGGCTCCTTGATGTGACATTCTTGGTATATAAGTAGAGTTGGAGGTTTCAGTAATTGAAAAAGTTAAAAGGAAGTGATTATTTTTTAGGCCAATGTCTGATACATATGGCAATTGGTTTTGCAAAGCATCCATGCACATTTAAGTCTGCTTGAGAACGCTATACAAAACCCTGCAGCTTAAAGTGTGAAAACAACAGTTTGCAATGCCTGCAGTTTGACTGCTGCTCACATTTCTTCTTCTCTAAATTTCCACATCTTGAACTTCTGATTGGATTATATGGAGAATAACAGTTGACGTATTAAATTAGCATTAAGATTCACTATCTGTGCATTTTCCTTAGTTTTAATTTAGCAGTATATACAGTACTCGGGAATATCCCATATTCCCATCTATAGAATGTGATCCAACTCTTATCTATTAAGACTCTTACTAAATTTGCGGATTAAGCACTTTTTTTTTTATCTAACACCCAACGGAAATATTTTTATACATGATGCTAAGCACCTTACAACCACACGACATGACCATAAACTCAGCAAGAAACACTCGGGACACCTTTTCGTACTTACCATAACATTTCTTCTTCTATACACTGATGGACATGTAACTCTCAATGGAAATCACAAAAATGCATTGAAGTTCGAACCATCCCCCTTCCGCTGTGATCTGGACCGTCGATTCTTTACTGTTAGACTCCACTTAGATCATGATCGTCCGTCTTCTGAATGATTGGCACCGTCAATCCTTGATCTCTTCGAGTTCCACTTTACTTTCCACCATTAATCCCAATCAGGTGTTTGCACATTAAAGCAATGAAATTATATTCTTTCATATATATATAAAGATTTGATACAAAAGGATATATATTTATTATATTTTATATATCTATAAATCCTTAATACAAAATAAATTATATATATATATATATATATATATATATATTATGAGGACCTAAAAGTGGTTTG
>ML815302.1:68621-90629 GCA_009831015.1 Picea engelmannii
ATCCATGTTGTTACTGTTAGCGACATTATTTGTCTTGGACTCAAAAAATACTCAGGTCTGCAGGTTACATGGGAAGCGCCCCAGCGCAACGCGGGAGAATCTCTTTTTCGATCACAAGTCAAGCGAGCGGGTGAATTTTTTATGTCAGCAGCCGAGATCCACCTACAAAATTGATCGACGTGCATCAAGATTTTGGGGCTGCCAAGTTGCTCGGGATTTAGCACGAAGGATAGTGCCAATAGTTCAAGGAAAATCCGGGTCATCCGATCCAACTGAGACAGGTGGCAGTCAGTCGACGTATCATGGATCGGTGTTTCAGGAGACAAGGAGCCTCCCATTATTTACAGCCAAAATCACCGATCAGAAAAATGACGAAAGCACCTTTGGAGCCAAGCCCTCGGTCCTAGTGCCAGGTCACATCAAGCGAGCCTGTAAATGGGGGCAACCCCCTTTTATAACAGTGAATACTATCTGGGTCGTTCATCTGAAGGGTGCATGGCACACATCCGTGTCACATCGACATTCAAGAGTTCAAGGGGTAAGCACACCTCATCTTTTCACCTCCCGAAACCTCGAATCCCGAAACGTCGAAAACGCCCAGAATTAGGCTCATGGTTTTGGCACCTGGTCACAAAGGAGCAGGCCTAATAGAGGGGTGCTAATGTTTATCATTCGATGAGATGGGCCCCAAAGCACTGAGAGTGATCTTATCATAAGGAAAAAATCTCTCATATCCCCGAAGCATGAAGCATCAAAGATGTCTCAGACCCGGGCCCACGCCAAGTCCTCGACTCACTAGGGAAGCTTGTGCATGATAATTCAACATTTAAGGGCTCAACTACCCCCTGGCGTGAGCCATGCAAAATTAAGGTGGCGTATGACAGAGGAGTGCAGGCCAGATTTGATTAAAGAGACTCCTCGGCCCGAAAGTTCAGTAARCCTCTGTTGGGCAAATTTTTGGGAGTATATATACTTAGTTTTGATACTTTTCAAGCTATCGATGGTAGAGAGAAGCTCTTGATTGTAATGTTTTAACAGGCTCTCTAGTTCTCTGGTTATGCATCTGTATGTAAGATCTCTTGTTTAATGAAAGACAGTTTCCTTATTCCATCTAGTTTTCATCTCATACTGAGGGAGTTCATGATTGACTGATTCACATGAATTATTGCAGTTGTGTTATAATAAAGGATTTATTGTGGCACTATTGTATTCTCTGGTTTTCTTCATTTGAATGTAAGAAGATCTTGCGTTTAAATGCATTCTCCTATAGTCTGCTAGAAACCTAATGTTGACAACATACCTTTGCATCTCTCTGATACAAGTCTTGCCCCTACTCATCCTTACTACAACTCACTGTCTGGAGTATATCTAAGACCTCACTTGCCCATGCATGCCTAGCCTAGTTTCGGAGTTGAAACAATATCGTCCGAGTTTACTTCCATTCGATCACCCCTTTCATACACAAATCATGACCTAAACTGATGGGCGTCGGGCTCTGCTCCTGCCGCAATCTAGGAGTGACTTCCGTCGCCAACATTTCTGGCACCATTTCCAGGGTCGAAGTTGAAAATATTCCCTAGGATTGAATGACATTGAGCTTCTAATTCTGAAGGTGCATCAGGCATCAAAGCCCTTGAAGATTGCTACTATGCACCTGGTGACTCCATTGTGACGACTCCACTGTGGCGAACCTACCGTGTCAATTGTGGTTTTCATAGGCAGACACACGCGGTCCCATTCACAACTGCCTCTAGCTACACTTGAGACTGATCAGAAGGTGGTCCTGGGAAAAGGTAAGGCCTCTGAAGGAGAAGCTATCGCCACTGAACCAGGTAATCCGCCATCTCCTTCTGTAAGAACTCCATTTTCTCCTCCTCATTTTCCTAGCAGACCCCTTTCTGAAGTTTCCCATTTCCTGAATTTTGGGAGTGTTCCTATTGAGGTTTCCCCCCCTAGTCTAGGATTAGAGGGATAAATCCTTGTCACTCCCATTTGTAACACCCTATTTCCCCTAGTTTGTAAAAATAACTGGACTGGCCAGGAACTATGGAAAACTCATAAATGTGAATATGTGATGTAAATGGACCTTGAGTAAAAGATCAATAAATGTCAATAACATTTTGAATTTATTGCAGGACTGCTGAGAGGGGATGTGTAGAAAAAGAGACCATGATGGCGGTGGAAGGCACCTGGAAAGGTGGTGTTAACTTCCACTGAGAATTAATACTGTATTTGGACTCCACTGGCCTGGAGAACCAAAAGCGGCTCACTGGCCTCGAATTAAATGTCTCGCAGGCTAGTAGGTGGATGGTTTAATGAGGGATGGGAGGTGAACCTCCCATCCATAGAGTCGTCAGACCTGATCAGCGCAAGGGTAATCGTGCCACACGCAACCTCACAAGAGGATAAGGCATGGGGTAGAAGCAATTGGGGGGCAGACGTGAGGGGAGAACTCTGGAATTATGCAGAGTGAGTGATAGCAGAGAGGAAGGATTACAACCTTCACTCATGGTCACTGGAAAACAGAGATGTAGTCTCACAACATCGTGGTCTCAGCTCGGGGGTGGCTAGTGGTAAATCCACTGGGAGTCGCTAAGACTACGGTTGGGTGGAAATGAGCACCCCTCTCAGCAGTTGCATAACCCCATGGTGTTATTTTCTAATAAGTGTTTTTCCTCTGGAATCTTAAAATATATATGTATATATGTTTGTTTTGATGATTATGCCCATAAGATGTGAAACTGTGAATGAATTCATTGTAAGAATGTTTGTAGGACGTTTTGATCAGTACTAGTAGTTGTATATTTGTATGGAAGAGACTATATATGGCATATGTCCTCACGAATTATTATTTACATGCGTACTGGTCTATTTCATACTTCATGTCTGGACCTCGGTTGGATGATACCCTTTGGGCCTCAGAAAGTACCCTGAGTAAGTCTCCCCATAGAGATACTCTCCTTGAATAACCCCTCAAGAACTCAGAAGGTAAATGTGAATGCGTAAAGCCTTAGTCACTCTGTATGAGGAGAAACGATCCTCTGAAAAACTCGAGATGGCAGCTTAAGGATGGAATATCGAATCGACGGATGAGACTCCATCGAGAGATTTGTGGTCACTCACGACCGTCAGATCGGAAGGAGAGGAAGAAGTGTTAAGGGCCTTCACCTTGATAGGTGGTGATCGACGGATGAGATTTCGTCGGGAAATCTGCGGTCCCCCATGACTGTTAGATTAGTAGGAGAAAGTAGGGCATTAAAGGCCTTACCACTTGGTTTTCCTATGTCTTCGTGGGTAGTGAAGAGTTTAGGACCATAGATCCCCGTGGTCCATGAGAACATTTGGACCACTGATTTTTCCACATCCATGAAGTAGTGGAAGAGTGCATAAGGTGGAACAGATTTGAGCCGTTAGATCTTATCCAGAAAAACTTGACAGCCATTGGATCTGTTAAGAGATGCATGGGGGTTAAGCCCTCGTGAACAGGAGGTTGAAAGTCCTGACGAGAGGCGTGGTTATCGGGATATCATCATTCATGAAATCGGGAGTCACGATGACATGAGGTCAGGAATTTTCATAGTGAAAATCCTGGAATCAATATGAGTCGTCCATCATAGGAGGACATGTGGTGGAAATCGGAGAATTCAGGAAAAGTCTCGAAAGGAAAGTCATCCATCGAGAAATCAAGAATCCCATGGACAAGAAGTACATACACTTCAAAATTGTGAAGTCCAGAATCCCGAGAAAGTGAAAAGCATCCATTGTAGGGCCAGCTGTCATTATATCAGCATATCGGGATTCGACGGATCGTAAATCCTGAGGACGAGTACATTTTGGCATTGGAAAGTCTGAAAACCTGACAGGAGATAAGGCTGCGGTCTTGTGAGATAGTGGTCACGTGGGCCAGAAGTTTATCCAGGAGAGATAACATGTAAGGGACCATATCGATGAATTGGCTCATCGGGGATCACAGAACTGGGATTCCTATTGACAAGAATTTAGGATTTCCCATGGAGGAAACCCCAGAGTAGCTCTGATTTTTCTGATTGATGGAGGCCACATGTCGAGAGATTAACCGCATCGGGAAACTGGGAATCGAGGATTCGGGGGTCCCGTGATCGAGAGTCTGGATTCTCGTGATGATAAACCCCGATGAATGGACAAGATTCTTTCAGAGGATATCAAGGTCTGTAATGACCATTAGATGTGGAGATGAGATGTCAACTTAAGCCAGGATGTGAATATGCTTTAGGATAAGCAACGAGCGGATCTAGACGGCTAGAGTCCACCTTTCCAGATCTACGGTTGAGGTTCCATTCTGGATCCCCCTTACTATTCTTCCTTTAGTGATAGGGGGGAGGTCCAGAATTGGACGTGCAACTCTCGAACGTTCTAGATTAACTCATCATGATCAACGATGCTCAAGTGGATTCCAGACCCCCCTTTCCATTCTACCTTTAATGGGGGGGGGGGGTCTGGAATAGTGTGGCATGTGAAGTGGGGCCCTCCTATCATGTCGACCACTGTGTCGCGTTTCCCTCTCTGCCAGCTGCATTCCACCATGCAACGGGGTCGTTTCCCATTGGTTGTTCTCTGGCCCTGTTGGGATTTGTTCCTTTTAGCCATTTGTTAACCCTGTAGGGATTCGCCCCATTGGACGATCACTAGCCTTGTCGGGATTCGATGGTTTCCAAGTCAAACGACTCTACCTCCCTATAGTGCCAAAGCATGAAATATGAAAGAGGTACTGTGTTTATTCGGACTTTGATCATGACCTGCGACCACATGGGAGCGGGGAGAGAGAAAGAGCTAGCTTATGCTGGTCCTCCATGAAGTTTTAGGACTTCTGATTCGGCAGAAGACCAGAAAAAAATATGTTTTGGGTAGTGGGTATATGACAAAGTGGTATCAGAGCATGGTTACAAAACTCGACCTGCTTGGGCTCATGAACGAGTTGCGCATAAGCTCCGTTCAAAGTACTCCTATGAAGAGTAACCCCAAAACGCAACTCTCTTGTCCAGGATTGAAAACTTGGAAACAAGAACCCGACTGTGTATGCATGTGAAAGAGTCATAAATTCTGCACAGATTATAATATATATATATATATATATCTAACTCTTGACTAACAATCAGCGTTTGTCTTTTCACCTAAGCAGACGATCAGCCGCGGGAATCTACAGACGCAGAGTATGGTGACTCACAAAGAGATGGGAGAAGGCTCCCACAATAGAGATGAAGAGTCTGATGAAAGAAGAGAGATAGGAACCCCTCCAGACCTAGCCAAGACTATGAGGAGTCTCATGGTTGAGTTGCAAATATGCAAGGTCGACAATGAAAGGATGATGAAAGAACAAGAAAAACAAACTGAAATTAATGCAGTGTTACTACAGAGCTTATCCGACCTACAATGAAAAATGCAGCATGAACCCGAAGTGTAGAAACATGGTCGTATCAGTGGCCATATTGAGAGGAGCACCTCAAGGAAGGTTCACCCCAGAGGTAAAGGACCAGTGCCAGACGATTCCACTGAGAAGGAAGCTGGCGATTTAGAAGGCTCTTCCAGTAGCAGGACTAGTTCCTATTCTCGAAGAAAATAGAAGAAGCAAAAGACTTCCAAGGGTCATAAATTTGAGGAATTTAGAAAGGCCAAACCTCCCTCCTTTGACGGTGAGATAAAGAAGGGAGAGGAAGTCGAGGCTTGGCTACTTGGACTGAAGAAATATTTCAGAGTCCATTATTTTTCAGAAAGTTTGAAGGCCTGAGTGGCCACTTTCAATCTAAATGGAAAGGCTTCCATCTGGTGGGAAGATCTTAAGAATATGAAAGGGGTCCACGAGGAGGACCTGTCTTGGAAACGGTTTGAGAAGTACTTCCGGAAGAAGTATTTGTCGGAAAGATATTTTGACGAGAAGGCTAAAGAGTTTTATGAACTAAAAATGGGGAAACTCACTATAGAGGAATATGTCAGCAAATTCCTTGACTTATTGAGATATGTACCCTACATCAAAGCAGAGAAGGTGAAGGCACAATGCTTCATCAGTGGGCTACCCAAGGAATACTGGAACCAAATTGAATTCGACGAGCCAAAGACCTTAGAAGACACTATTCGAAAGGAAACATATTGTCATGAACAATATGGACATCGGGCAGAGTCTCGTGGAGACTGCAGATAGAAGAGTGGTTCGAGATTTCAGAAAAAGGGGATCAAATCCTCAGGATTTAAGAGCTACAAGAAGAACCCCAGAATGAACTTTCCAACATGGAGTGTACTCCAGTAGAACTTTCCATCATCAGACGAAAATAAAACTTCTGGACCTATACCAGTAAAGACTAATAACCCAAAGAAAGAACCTCTGAAATGTTGGGGTTGCGGAGAAGATCATCTCCTGGGAGACTGTCCACACTGACAAGAAAACATTCAAAAAGTTTATAACATTTTGGAAGTGAAAATAGTCAATGATGTGGTAAGGATTCTATCGCAGATTTATGCAGCCTTGGATAATAACCAAGCTGACCACCAAGCTTCAGTGGTGGCAATAAAAGGTATGATTTTCAACCATCTAGTGTTTGTTTTAATTGACCCTGGTTCAAATTTGAGTTATATAGCCCCTAATACTGTGGATAAGTGTAAGATATATCCACAAAAACAAACCAAGCCATGGTTTGTACAGTTAGCCACTGGAACTAAAAGAAAGGTGGTAGAGGCCATACCAGCCTGCCAGTTAATGTTGGGTGAATTCCCCACCTAAGCAACCTTTAATGTATTACCCCTGGGATCATATGATATGTTGATTGGTATGGACTGGCTGGCTACCCATAAGGCCAAATTTGACTGTTACCATAAAACTTTAGAATGGTTCTTAGATAGTGGTCACGTGGGCCAGGAGTTTAGCTAGGAGGGCTAACATGTAAGGGACCATATCGGTGAATTGGCTCATCGGGAATCACAGAACCGGGATTCCTATTGACAAGAGTTCAGGATTTCCCATGGAGGAAACCTCAGAGTAGATCTGAGCCGTCTAATTGATGGAGGCCATGTGTCGAGAGATTAACCACATCGAGAAACTGGGGATCGAGGATTCGGGGGTCCCGCGATCGAGAGTCTAGATTCTCGTGATGATAAACCCTGATGAACGAACGATATTCTTTCGAAGGATCTCAGAGTCTGTAATGACCATTATATGTGGAGATGAGACGTCAACTTAAGCCAGGAAATGAATATGCTTTAGGATAAGCGACGAGAAGATCTGGACATCCAAAGTCCACCCATCCAGATCTACGACTAAGGTTCCATTCCGAAGCCCCCTTACTGTTTTACCTTTGGCGGTAGGGGGGGGTCTGGAATTGGACGTGCAACTCTCGAACGGTCGAGATTAACTCATCATGATCAACAATGCTCAAGTGGATTCCAGACCCCCCTTTACATTCTTCCTTTAATGGGGGGGGGTCTGGAATAGTGTGGCGTGTGAAGTGGGGCCCCTCCTGTCATGTCGACCACCATGTTGCGTTTCCCTCTTTGCCACCTGCATTCCACCTAACTGTGCAACGGGGCCATTTCCCATTGGTTGTTCTCTAGCCCTATTGGGATTTGTTCCTTTTAGCCATTTATTAACCCTATAGGGATTCGCCCCATTGGATGATCGCTAGCCCTGTCGGGATTCAGTGGTTGCCAAGTCAAACGACTCTACCTCCCTGTAGTGCCGAAGCATGAAATATGAAAGAGGTATTGCATTTATTCGGACTATGGTCATGACCCGCGACCACATGGGAGCGGGGATAGAGAAAGAGCCATCTTACGCTGGTCCTCCATGGAGTTTTAGGACTTCTGATTCGACAGAAGACCAGAAAAAAATCTATTTTGGGTAGTGGGTATCTGACACCATTTCTCCTAAAGTTGTACCTTGGCATAGACCTAGGACCACAGAAGATTTTCCCACTCCTGGATTTACCACTCCTCCTCTTTTTATTGTTGTCGCTTCTGTGCGAAGGGAAACATTTGTCGACTTAAGCTCACTAGCCTTCTCCCTAAATCCCCTATTGTTTCCCACTCCCCTTAGAAGCTCATCCCCAATATCCCCTTTTCGAGCTCCTTCTCCTCTGAGTTCTCCTCCACACAATATCCCTATGGCAGGATAAAATCCCCCTATGACCAGAATGGAGGCCATTATAGCCGCTAGGTATGCTCCCCTCGTGCTACCACAACCTATCAATTCCCTCCCAGCAGATGGTTACCTCAAGAAGTTTCCTAAGTTTACAGGTGAGGGGGACATAACTGCAAAAGAACACCTAGAATCCTTTTACCATTTCATAGATGATAGTTTCATCATGCATGCAGACGTATGGATGAGGATTTTTGTCCATAGCCTTCAAGGCGAGGCTAGAAAATGGTTCAAAGCCTTGCATCCTGGATCTATTGATTGGATCGAAGCTTTAGATAATGCCTTTTTGAGACAATGGGGAGATAAAAAAGACTTCATGTACTACATGACAGAGTTTGGGTCTTTGAAGAGAAAGAAAGGAGAGTCTGTCTCTGACTTCTCCAAGAGATTTAATAAAATGTACAACAAAATCCCTGCTGAGATAAAACCCTCTGAAGCTTCTACAAAGATCACTTATGCTAGCACCTTTGATCCCGATTTCTTCCTTCTATTGAGGGAAAGAAGAGCCACTACTCTGGCCCATATGCAAGATGCACCCGTGGAGGTAGAATCTAATATATTGGTTGTTGAATGACTCAAGAACACTGCTGGTAGAAACATATCCAGGCAAAGGCCTAAAGCTTCCTCATCCAACTCCTCTCCCCTGCCCCTTCAGAGAAATGAGACAACTAGAATACTAAATTCTCTTTCTACTAGAATTTAAAGGTGGGAGTTAGAAGGGAAGCCCATGTATAGAAATCCCCAGAATGTTGATGGTAGAGGTTTCAGAAGACCTGATAACAATGGACCACGGACCTTCCTAAGAGAACAAAGGGAGAAAGATAGATAATATCAAAGGATTCAAACCCCTATCCAAAATAACCTAGTTACTCATTAGGGAGGGGAGGAGATAGACGGGTTCGACCCTGAAATCCATTGTGTTGAGGAAGCTCCTCCTTTTCCCCATTTGACTCAGTCTGCATATGAAAAATACCTGATGAACATCCAAATCCATGAGTTAGGTAAGGGAGAAAGGGCCGGTCACACCTCTAACAGATACAATCTCAGGTCAAGAAAGAAAGAAGGAGACTTTGACATCCAAGACCAGCCCCTCATAGCAGATAGGCCTACTAAATCCGCAGCAGCCACTACTAAAGAAAAGAAAACTTAGAGTGCTTCTCGAGCAACCAAGGAGCCTGTCACTGAAGTAAGGGAAGCTCCTAATCCTATCCCCTCCTTCAATTTTGAGCATGAGATTCAGAAGATTAGAATCCATATACTCCTATCTGAACTCGTTAAAAATGAAGATTTCAAAAGGTCCCTCTCCAAGATGCTACAATCTGAGCTCCCCTAGTCTTCCACTGACTTAATAAATATCCAAGATGAAAAGCCAACAGTTGTCCTAGGGCCCATGGTAGAATATAGAGATGATTCATCCCCTCCCTTCTACACATCCTTGAATATACACGATAAAGTGTTGCATAACTGCCTCATGGATTCAGGGGCTTCCCATAACCTTATGCCCAAAATAGTAATGGAAGAATTGGGACTAGAGGTGACAACAAATTATCATGATTTATACTCTTTCGATTCAAGAAGAGTGCAGTGTCTAGGAGTCATCAAAGACCTGGTGGTTTCTTTGTTTCAGCTGCCCATGAAGAGTGTGGTCATGGATATTATGGTAGCTGATGTTCCCCCCAAATTTGGCATGTTGTTGTCTAGATCTTGGATTAAAAATATTGGGGGAACATTACAGATGGATCTCGCGTACGCCACCATTCTAGTTTTTGGAGGGGAACAAAGGAGGTTATATAGAGAAGCTCAGTTGGCCTACATTGTTAGTGATGAAGCAAATCCCACCAATCACCCCATCTTTTCACTTGACACCGAATTGGGGTCTAGTTTATTGCAGCTCATTGATGCTCCTGAAGACCCTTTCCAAGTCAGAAAGCAGCCCAGTCTTGATTATCCAATTCCCCCTCCAACCCCCTCCGTGTGGAAGATTTTTTTTGAGAGAGATTCTTCTAGCGAAGGCACTGGCGTTGGGGTGGTTTTCATATCACCTTGTCAAGAGGCCATATCCCTGTCATACAAGTTGGAATTTGAAACCACCAATAATGTGGAAGAGTATGAAGCTCTTGTTCTGGGTATGAGGGCCGTAAAGGAAATGGGAATTAAAGAAATAGCAATATTTGGAGATGCTGAGTTGATTATCCAACAAGTCAGAAATGCTTATCGTGCTAATAATCCCTGGCTTAGGAATTACAGAAATGAGGTATGGGACCTGATTGACAATTTCTTCTTGGCCTTTAACATTTCTTTCATTCTAAGGGGGGAGAATACTTCAGTCGATTCTTTAGCTATCTTATCTAGTTTTCTCAAAGTTCCTCTGCCGCCTATGGTCAAATATGATGTTGAAATAAGATATAGGCCCTCTGTACCAGATAACGTCAAGCATTGGAAGGTATTTGAAGATGACCTGGAAATCAGAAAATTTCTCCAATTTGTTGATGAATTTTCTGCATTGCACATTGATCAGGATCCCAACCCAAAAGGTGACCCTCACACTAAGGTGTTTTTAAATAAAATTTCTAATCACCAGATTATTCAGCTGCCTAGAAATCGCATTCCAAGGGGAATAATCCCTTTAGAAAGACTGTTTGATGGGAATGATGTGGCCGTAAAGGGTAAGGCTTCAAATGAAGATGTTGATACAACCGAATGCAACATTGGCATACAGGAGGAKCCTAGATTTGTCAAATTATCAAGAAGTTTGACCAGAGAACAGAGGGTCGAATATACTGAGTTGATGAGAGAGTTTGCTGATKTGTTTTCATGGTCATACGAGGACCTTAAGACATATGACACATCCGTCATTGAACACAAGATTCCATTAAAGGAAGAAGCTAGGCCATTTAGGCAGAAGCTAAGACAGATAAATCCCATGTTTCTTCCTRTCATGGAGAAAGAAGTGAAGAAGTTTCTAGAGGCCCAGATTATCATCCCCTTGAGATATTCTGAATGGGTGGCCAATTTGGTTCCGGTGAGGAAGAAAAGTGGAGAAATCAGGCTTTGTGTCGATTTCAGGAACCTGAACAGGAGCTCAAAGAAAGACAATTACCCCCTACCTAAGATGGAGCACATACTACAAAGGGTAACTGGTGCATCCAGGATATCCATGATCAATGGGTTTTCTGGCTATAATTAGATATCGGTCATGCCTAAGGACAGGGAAAATACAACCTTCACCACTCCTTGGGGCACATTCATGTACGCCAAAATGCCTTTTGGACTTATGAATGCAAGAGCAACATTTCAGCGAGCCATGGATATAGCCTTCATCGGGGAGAAAGACCAGTTTGTAGTGATATACCTAGATGACATCACAGTCTTCTCCAGGTCTGATAAAGAGCACTACCATCACTTAAGGAAAGCTTTCTTGAAGTGTCGGAGGTTTGGTCTCTCTCTAAATCCCAAGAAATCCTTATTTTCTATGATGGAGGGCAAGCTGTTAGGCCATATAGTATCAGCGGAAGGAGTGAGGATTGATCCTAGTAGAGTGGAGGCAATTCAAACCCCGTCACTTCCCAGATCTAAAAAAGAGGTCCAGGCCTTTTTAGGAAAGATTAATTTCCTGAGGAGATTCGTCTCAAATTTTGTTGAATTGGTAAAACACATCACGACCATGCTCAGAAAGGGAAACAAAGTGAAATGGACCGTTGAACCCAGGGAATCTTTTGTCCAAATAAAGAGGGCACTAACTGAGGCACCTGTGCTGATTAGTCCTGATTATTCCAAACCTTTCCTAGTTTTTTTCTTTTTCTTCTTTTGATATGGTAGCAACAGTATTATTGCAGAAAAATGAGGAAGGACGGGAGCAACCCATTGCCTTCTTCAGTAGGGCATTAAGAGATGCAGAGATTAGGTATGAAATCATGGAGAAGAAGGCCTATGCCTTAGTGCAATCTCTCAAATATTTCAGAGTCTATGTCTTGCACTCAAAGGTAACCACATAAATTCCTTTGACTTATGTGAAAGACATCCTTGTGCAGCCCGATATAGATGGGAGAAGAGGCAGATGGATCGCTAGAATCCTAGAATTTGAATTGGAAATAAAACCCACCAAGTTGGTTAAGGGGAAAGGTTTATCCAAGCTACTGGCTGAATCTAATTAAGAAGCCTTGGGCATTAGTTTCATCAATACCTACTCAGGAATTCAGCAAGCTGAGTTGCCCAGTCAACGCTCTCAGGAAGGCGTATTGCTGGCAGAGTGTGCCTGGTATCGTGACATTTTGTACTTTCTGTAGGAGTTTAAGCCCCTGGATGGAATGTGTAAAAGTAAGGCAAGATATTTAAAGCTCAAGGTAGTCATATATTTCCTCATTGGGCAAGTCTTATACTGGAGAGACCCCCTAGGAGTGTTGTTGAGATGTCTGAACCCACTAGAAGCCCGAAAAGTTATGTTTGATTTCCACAGAGGCCTTTGTTGGGAGCATCATTTCTAGAAGACCACAACTCACAAAATCCTCAGGGTTGGGTATTACTGGCCCACTTTATTCATTGATGTCAGTAGAGAAATCAGGGCCTGCATCAAATGCCAAAAGTTCTCAGGGAAACAACAGCTTAGGCCACTACCACTGAAGCCTGTGATAGCTTCAACACCTTTTCAACAGTGAGGGCTATACTTTATCGGGGAAATTCATCCTCCCTCAAGTGGCCAACACAGATGGATCCTCACTGCAACAGATTATTTCACCAAGTGGATAGAAGCTTCCCCCACCAAACGTACATCCCACAAAGTAATTATCAGCTTCCTGGAGGATATCATAGCTAGATTTGGTTGTCCCAGCAGGATCATCACTGATAATGTTGCTTCTTTCAAATATGAGCCTCTCATTGAGTTCTGTGAGCAGTTCCATATCTCGCTAATTCACTCCACCCCCTACTATCCCCAAGGCAATGGTTTAGCAGAGTCCTCCATCAAGGGCCTGATAAGGATCATCAAAATAATATTGGAGGACAACAAAAGGGCCTGGGATTCGAAGTTGAAATTTTCTTTATGGGTTGATCGAGTGACAACGAAGAAATCCTTGGGCACCTCACCTTTTCAGTTGGTTTATGGAGCAGAGGCGGTTTTCCCCACTTAGCTCGCCTTACCTGTGGCAAAGTTCTTTCAAGATTATAAAGGAGAGATGGATCATATGATCAGATGGATTCATAAGATAATAGAAGTACAATAGATCAGGGAATAGGTGAGGGACACAGCTCATAGTCATCAGCAAAGGGTCAAACAGGCTTTTGACAGGAAGGTCAGGAAGAATGAGTTTGATATCGGGGATTTGGTACTTAAGTGGGATGCACCCAGACAGGATAAGGGAAAACATATCAAGTTTGATGCCCTCTAGATCGACCCCTTCAAAATATTTGAGGTCTTCTCAAACAACACGTACCAGTTGCACGATCTGGAGGATGAAGAGGTTTTCAATAGCCCAGTATATGGGCATTTTCTGAAGAAATGTTTTGTTTGAGCCTTAGACGACTCCTTTGTTTGTAAATATTGTCCTTTAGTTCTTTGTTCATTTTCTGTTTGTATATTTTTGGCTTAGTAAATGACTCCATAACCCAATAGCAAGGCACTGAAGTTGCAGAATAAGTTCTTAGAGCATCACAGGGATGACTCTATCCCCCATGGAGCCTAATGTTAGCGACATTATTTGTCTTGGACTAAAAAAATACCCAGGTCTGCAGGTTACACAGGAAGTGGCCTAGCGCAACGCAGGAGAATCTCTTTTTTGATCACAAGTCAAGTGAGTGGGAGAAGTTTTGATGTCAGCAGCCGAGATCCACCTACAAAATTGATCGATGTGCATCAGGATTTTGGGGCTGCCAAGTTTCCTGGGATTTAGCACGAAGGATAGTGCCAATAGTTCAAGAAAAATCAGGGTCATCCGATCCAACTGAGACAGGTGGTAGTCAGTCGGCATATTGTGGATCGGTGTTTCGAGAGACAAGGATCCTCCCATTCCTTACAGCCGAAATTGTTGATCGATGAAATGCTAAAAGCACCTTTGGAGACAAGCCCTCGGTCCTAGCGCTAGGTCACATCAAGCGAGCCTGTAAATGGGGGCAGCCCCCTTTTATAACAGTGAATACTATCTGGGCCATTCATCTGAAGGGCGCGTGGCGCATATCTGTGTCACATTGGCATTCGGGAGTTCAAGGGGTAAGAGCACCTTATCTTTGCACATCTTGAAACCTTGAATCTCGAAACGTCGAAAACGCCCAGAATTAGGCTCACGATTTTAGCGCCTGGTCACAAAGGAGTAGACCTAAAAGAGGGGTGCTAATGTTTATCATTCGACGAGACAGGCCCAAAAGCGCCAAGAGTGATCTTAGCATAAGGAACAACTCTCTCATATCCCTGAAGCGTGAAGCATCGAAGACGTCTCGGATCCGGGCCCGCAGTATTACCGAATCAGTTCAGAACTGTCAGATTAGTGGGGGAACGTGTGGTGACCGTTACATCCTCCCAACATTTCTCCCATCGCGATTTCGAAGAAATAATACTTGCTCCTTCATATCCATGAAATCTGAAACGCCGAAATCACTCTTGAAGATAGACGTAGGGTCATGGCCCGTGGTCACTTGAAAAAGTAAAAAGGATTGTACAAAGGGGAGGCCAAAGGCACCGAGTTGAGTTTCAAAAGGGGGCAGTGTGTTCTCCATATGTCGGTTCGATGTAATATAGATCCAGATACCTGCTAGGAATGAATGAAGAAGAGAGAGGGTGGTTGAAACCTCCCCTCACTCATTAATTGCAAAGTATGGGTGTCCCGGCTGAAAGCCTGCCTGAGATGGTCTTCTGTACTGGTTCTTTTCATGGAAGCCATGCCAAGTCCTCGACTCGCCAGGGAAGCCTGTGCACGCTAATTCAGCATTTAAGGGCTCAGCTACCCCCTGGCGCGAGCCATGTAGAATTAAGGTGGCGTATGATAGAGGAGTGTAGGCCATATTTGATTGAAGAGACTCCTCGGCCCGAAATTCCAGTAAGCCTCTATTGGGAAAATGTTTGGGAGTATATATACTTAGTTTTGATACTTTTCAAGCTATCGATGGTAGAGAAAAGCTCTCGATTGTGATGTTTTAACAGGCACTCTAGTTCTCTAGTTATGCATCTGTATGTAATATCTCTTGTTTAATGAAAGATAGTTTCCTTATTCCATCTAGTTTTCATCTCATACTTAGGGAGTTCATGATTGACTGATTCACATGAATTATTGCAGTTATGTTATGATAAAGGATTTATTGTGGCACTATTGTATTCTTTGGTTTTCTGCGTTTGAATGTAAGAAGATCTCGTGTTTAAATGCATTCTCCTACAGTCTGCTAGAAACCTGATGTTGACAATAGACCTTTGCATCTCTCTGATACAAGTCTTCCCCCTACTCATCCTTACTACAACTCACTGTCTGGAGTATATCTAAGACCTCACTTGCCCATGCATGCCTGGCCTAGTTTCAGAATTGAAACAATATCATCCGAGTTTAATTCCATTCGATCACCCCTTTCATACAAAAATCATGACCTAAATTGATGGGCATTAGGCTCTGCTCCTGCCGCAATCCAGGAGTGACTTCCATCATCAATATTTACCTCCCAAACCTACACTTCAAGTACTAAAGCCCTAAAACACAAGTGAAACCCTAGGAGACTAAGAGGGGCTACCCACTGTCACCACAGTAGCTCCCTCTCTCGATTTAGGCTGGCTCTTCTCCGACACAAGGGGAGTTCCCCTAGGAGATGTATGATAATATTTAGGATGAAATGGATGGGTGGAACAAGACTAGTGCCTATCTAAATTAGGGAAAATGGAGTCAAAAGGATCAAACTTAGAGGGTTGTTATTCTTAGGATATGTAGCTTGCCACAACTCGGATTAAGAAGAAAATCGCAACATTAACATATTGTTGGTCCTTTACCAAGTTTTGGAGATCTTTGGTCAGGTTTGACCTATTTTGGGACTTTAATAGGCTATCGAAGGTAGAGCGCAAGTCAAATCAGAGATCGTGAATCTCAACCCCTTTTTAGGGATTTTTGGGTTTTGGGCTTATGTAACGGTTATGGAGATGTCGGCCTATGGGTTTACCCATGTTTAGGCCCATTTTTAATGTATAAATAGATGTCTAGGATATGTAAGAGGAGACAATATAGGCATCTGTGTGATGATGTGCTAAGTGCAAGTGATAGTTGTACATGCTTTGTGCATATTGTGTGAAACTTGTAAGGCTAATTGTAAGTAATTATGTAAAGGATTTGTACTGTAACCTAGCTCGGGGAAGGAGGATCCGGTGAAGTGCGCGTAGATCTCCTATCCTATGCAGAGTAGGACCTTATGTCTCGGTGCATGTAGATGATTGACATAAGATAATAAAGAAGATGAAGAGTTGGTGGAAGTATCCCCAGGTTGGGGGTGAACCATGTATATCCTGTGTTATGGTTGCTTTGCACATATTGATTATTTCTTTATGCCTTTGATGTGATTTATGCTTAGTCTTGTTATCTTTATGAATGTTAGAATCATCTAATATAATATCTTAGTACTCAGTAATGTGAATGAATGCTAGATATGATCCATTTCTTTATGTTAAGTGCTTAAATGTGTTGAATCTTGTTGAATATTGCACTATGCTATAATTAGGGATTATCTGCGTTGTAGACAAAGGTTAAGTAATAATTAATGACATCTGCTCAGTGATTTGTTAGAGTATTGTAATCACAGATCTGTGTCCTAGCTAAGGTTGCAGACACTAGAGTCCTGCAACCACCCCTACCTCTACCTCGGGTGAGACTTCATCTGCTTCATAGGTGTTGTTGAAAGGGACGGTAGTTAGGGTTTTGTTGGTGTGTTTTTGAAGCATTGAACCCTGGGTTTGCCCCTATGCCAACAGATGGTTCTATTTCCAGGATGTGAAACTGTGATTTTTGGGAACTGAGGAAAAGAAAGAAAGGTTTATGCGTAGATCTGTTGCTTTAGTGCACAGTGTTCTACTTGATTTACAAAGTTCTGTGATAAGAAAGGAGGAAACTCTGAAGAAAAGAGGTAAGATTTGAAAGATTTGTGATCTCATAGAGGTAATATCAATGATTTTTTTTATTAAAGAGGTAAGATCTGAAATCTTTGTGCTTTGATAAAAATAAGATAAATGGAAATTTTTGTTTTGAAAGTATGGATCTAGGTATGTTTGATAAATTTTGTCCTAGTCTGAAAACTAGGGCACAATTAGAAGAAAGAAGATTTGATATGAGTAGATTTGATAGAAATAATGAAAGATATGTTATTCCTATGCATAAAAATAATGTTTGGACTAACAAATGGATGCAGGATCATAGGAATAATTTTCTGCAAGTTAGTTACTATGATCCCAGTGCRTAGTACAAGAAAGGTTGGGGATCATTTAAGAGAAAGAGAGGATTAAGCCTTTGTTACAGTTGTAGAAGACCAGRCCATCTTGCTAAGGATTTCCCTGATAGATGACCTAGTTKTCTTTGTTGTAAARCTATTGACCATGAAGTTCTGGATTTCCCTAGAATGATTGCTAAACTTGAAAKAATGAATAGGGAACAAGMTAAACATGAGAAATACTCAGAAATTAAGACTAYGGCAGAACCCCAGAAAGGATCAGAGACTGTATTGTCAAAAATAAAAGAAACCATTAATGATCATAGAGACATCAATCTATCAGAGATATTTAAAGACAAAGAATGCATAGAAGCAAGAATAGGAGACTTCAACATATAYTGTGTTCTAGATGAGGAAACACAGGTGAATGTCATGACAGAAAGAACTTGGGAAATTTTAGGAAAGCCTTCTATGATTCCCTCATTGGGAGGAATAGGATTATTTAGAGGAAAGTTGATGACCCTATGAGTTCTCATGGCACTTCGACAGAAGAAGAATTTGAGGTTGTTAAATTTATTGTCAACAACGCCCCATTTTCTATGTTACTACGAAAAACCTGGATTGAGAAAGACCAGATCCAAATAAAACAATAAGAGGAAGCTCTAGAACAGAAAAAGAAAGAACTAAGAGACTTTATGGCTAAGAGAATAACACACTTACTGGAAGAAAAAGAAAACTAGTCGAAGCTACTAAGGAACAGAAATTTGACTGTCGAAGTTGAAAGAACACAAGCAGACTTGAAACACATGCATGTACAAGAGAGTAGAGCACATACCCTAGACAGAGAAGAAGTATTGGCCTTAGACCTTACGAAAGACCATCAACAACATGAAGTTACTATGCTAAGAGGAGATAAGAATCATAATGGGAAGAGGAACTCAGTAATGCAAATCACAGGGAAGAAGGCTAGAAAGATCAACAAGAAGAAGGCAAAGTTGGATAAATTACAGGAAGTTCCAGAGAAGACTTCATAGAAGGAAGGTCTCCAGAATTCAAACTTCACCAGAATATCAGAGCAACTCAAATTGGCACTTCACCATGGTGGAGTGATATGACAATTGGAGGCATTATAACCGTTAGATTGAAATTTTTGAACGATTAGAACAACAATTATGATCAGAAACCTAGCCATCGGACCATTGGGACCGCGTTGTAATAAACATAACTGCATTGATGAAGGATTCTTGTCCCTTGAAAGGATCTGTTACATCATTTTCTACTTATCCCGCTGAATGTTGCACCAAGCACACTTTCATGAATTGCACTTGAGCCAACAAGAGAACTCATTGTTATAATGTTGTGCTTATTGAGACCTTCCCATCCATTCTATTGCATTCAGAAATTGTTCATCAACCTAAGATATCTGATATCCAGTGTGCATGTTAGACAAGATCAGGGCTGCGAAAAAGTCAGTAGGGGAAATTTTAATTGATCTAATGGAAGAGAGAGTGATGTACACGGGAGTTCAAGCCTCATTGACCTGAGCAGTGCAAGCCTCCCCATCCACTTCTCACAGATCTAGACCATCCTGAGCTACAGATGAGAAAAGAACCAAACATGGAGATGACTTGGAAAATGCAAAGTTAATCCCTTCCATCCTTCCCAACTACATCTTACCTCTGGCTGGCATAGTGAATCCTGACAGTGTCCTCAGGGACTTTGAAGGATATGCATAGGAAAGCCTTAGCCGGATAAGATCATGACACTAAAGATCAACGAATTTAACCTAGTATATCGCAAAAACTTCGACATGCTTTCTCCCCATAGGTATCTGACTAGTATGAAGGGGAAGAAGTCAAGGATAATCCCCCAACCATGGACTATGGACCTCGCGTGGTCCACCATCCTGAACGTAATGAAAATACCCCATTTTGGAAGGCACCAGGAGGTTAACGTGTACATTAAGCTAGACAGATGCATCACCTTCAATCTGGTGCTGATCCATTGGATCACTAGATTGAGCATGCAGGGACTAGACCCGCAGGACTTATACCCAGGGAAGGTTGCAGACCATACCCTGGTGTAGAAGATTAAAGATACATACGATGATGTAGAGAAGGGGAAGCAAGGATACAAGGTAGCCTCCATCCATAATGGCATAGTGTGCATTGATTTCTAGTTGATTTTTGGTAAGATAGTCTAGAATAACAGACCCACGTAGGTCACAGGGTTTGTTGTTGACCTCACAGGGAAATGCGTGGATGGGCTACACATGAACTCGAAAAATTGCTTAGTGAACCAATTAGACCAAGACTGCTTCGAAGCTCAAGATCAAGGTTATGAGTTCCATTTTAGTTGGTTGTTGATCCTCATCACATTCATATCTTAGGAGATGCCGAAAGGTGTGACCTTCCTTGAACTAGAGCCATCTGAACCCTTGGTCGTGAAGTTCACTTCACTACTGAATTCAAGCAATATGGGGAAAAAACGACAATCGAACTTAGTGTTCACATATACTTCCAATAGTTAAAGAGGGCTATTGAGGCTATCCCTCATATAACGTTGGACACCCTGCATAGGTTCAGGCCATTTTTGAAGTTCCACACAGACATACATTTTATCTACATCACTGCGCATGGAGACGAAAACAAAGAAATACTACAGAGTTATTACAAACTCACAGAAGAGGAATTAGAAGAAATAACTAAGAAGTGGCATGTAGAGATCCTTATCCCTGTTGACCCCATAGAAATGTCTGATCCTAAACTAATAAAAATCCCAATGATCACTCGTGAAGGGAATGATACACCTGGAACTAGCAGAAGGAAGAAGACAGAAGAAGTCCAGCAGCTGAGAAGTGCATTAGAAGAAACTGCTTTAGACTCACTTAGAGGAGGAGGTGATGATCAAGTAGATAAAGAAGAGAACAATCAAAAATCATATCGGTAGAAGCAAGGCAAAGTAACACCGCCATAGAATCCCCCTGAAGATGTAGAGCCATCTCACAAGAGAAAGGTTTCTCCCATGAAACGCACATAGAGGAAGAAGTCAAAAGCTAGTAAGACCAAGTTGTATACTATACTCACGCTCAATGACCTTGAATTCATCATCGTAGCTGTATTAGATGCCTTAGAAGATATTTTGCAGAGAAATGAAGCTAAGTAAGAGACCATGTATGAGAAAATTGAAGCAGAACTGTGAGGGGTACAACAGGCCCTTCACTCTAGCCACATAGTGTCCACTACGCCCCCTCCATCAGAAGAAATAGAGTTGGGAGATGAGCCTACATAACTTCACGGACTAGTCGATGTGACTAAATCCCACCTTCGTCACACATAGGAAGAAATAGAACAAGCCACAATGGCCTTAAAGCAAGCACAAGAGGAAGTAATAGAGCAACGCAGGGTTGCGCAACAAGAGAAAGCTACCCTCCAAGAAAAGTTTGAAGAGGAAAAGTTGCATATCTATCATGAGAAAGAACAACTTCTCATGGAGCAAGTTTGAGTAAAAGAAGAAATCAGCAAAGCACTTCGCTCTGTGATGGGATTAGATCAAAATGAGGAAGACCCATTGGAGCATCAAGTAGCACAACTTGTTGAAGCCATCCAACAACTTCAACAGAGAATAATAGGTCTAGAGCTACAAACAGTATCAAGTACTCTATAGGAGGTGCGAGACCAAAGAGAAGATATTGCCCAAAGTACAGTTGATTAGATCAGAGCATTATCTTTGGAATGCCAACAACTTAGCAGTAGAAGTGTGTAGACTTATGAGTGACTTACTGAAGACCTTCAATTGAAGACACTGGAGTCACATATCCAGGAGGCAAAGCAACAAGAAGCAACAGTACAGGCGCAGTTGAAGCTCCTGTCAACAATTGAAAGAATGAAAATATATTAGGAAAAATGCACTTCTCAACAGTAGGTCCATACCATATAGAGAAAAGTCATGGAAGTGACTCAGAGGCTCCAACCAGTCTAGGATGTAGCTTGCCAACTATTTGAGGAGATTGAAGGATGAGGAGAAGAGTTGGAAAAAGTAATCACTTCAGTCGAACAACGCTTAGAGGGACCTGTGAATGAGTCATTTATTTAGGAGTTCACCGAGCAGGAGGCCTTGGCACAATAATAGGTCGAAGCAGCTCGAGCGAGGCTCAAGGATTTTGAGGTAGAGCTAACCAGATCAGAGTGACTCGGGACGAGTCACAGGTGAGTGTTGGGGGCCTGTTGGCCCTTGAACAATTTTTGGAGATCCTTGGTCAAGTTTGACCTATTTTGGACTTCGATAGGTTGTCGAAGGTAGAACGCAAGTCGAAGAAGAGATGTTAGACCATGGGTTTACCCATGTTTAGGCCCATTTTGTAATGTATAAATAGATGTCTAGGCGATGTGAGAGGAGACAATATAAGCATATGTGTGATTATGTGCTAAGTGCAAGTGATAGTTGTACATGCTTTGTGCATACTGTGT
>ML815303.1:0-16254 GCA_009831015.1 Picea engelmannii
GTTAGTAGTTAGATTAGTATAGTTAGTTTTAGTTTAATTTCTTTTATTTAATTAGTTAGTTTGTTTTAGTTAGTTTTTTTTTATTAGTTTCTAGTTTCTTTAGTTTAGATTATTTAACTTAGATCAACTTTCTCTTCGGTTTCGTTACGAGACCTTAGGGCAGCCAACGGAGCCGCTAAACTCGTCAGGGTGGTCCATACCAAACGACTTGGGTTATTTAGACAACCCCGGACTGGTTCCACTCTTCCAGTTGACGGACGGTCATTTTCGCCCGTCAGGGGTTGGCACAGCTGACACAGCTTCGAGAACTATACGTTTATGGATGCTCCGAGTTAGAAGAGCTGCCAGGTCTTGAACATTTGAGGTCGTTGGAGAAGTTGAGCGCATATGAATGTGTGAAGCTCAAGAGCATACGGTTTTCAGCTCAGGTGACACAGCTTCGAGAAATACAAGTTTCTTATTGCTCCGAGTTAGAAGAACTGCCAGGTCTTGAACATTTGAGGTCGTTGGAGAACTTGTGTGCATATGATTGTGTGAAGCTCAAGAGCATACGATTTTCAGCGCAGGTGACACAGCTTCGAGAAATATTCGTTGATGGATGCTCCGAGTTAGAAGAACTGCCAGGTCTTGAACATTTGAGGTCGTTGGTGGAGTTGTCGGCATATGAATGTGTGAAGCTCAAGAGCATACGGTTTTCAGCGCAGGTGACACAGCTTCGAAACCTATACGTTTATGGATGCTCGGAGTTAGAAGAGCTGTCAGGTCTTGAACATTTGAGGTCGTTGGAGAAGTTGTGGGCATATGAAAGTGTGAAGCTGAAGAGCATACAGGGGTTGGCACAGCTGACACGGCTTCAAGAACTATACGTTGATGGCGAGCTTCTGGAAGCGTGTGAAATGTAGAATCATTATTGGTGTTTCGGGCATCTGAATGTGTGAAACTGAAGCGCCTATGGGGATCGCCCCGGCAGACAAAGCTCAGAACACTGGAAGTAACGGGGCTACCGATGAGACTGGGTTCAAGTCTGGACTCCACTGGCTATGGAATCCCTAAAATGGAATACGTTCCAAAGGTAAGCATGAACAGTTTTATTTTGTTTTCTTAAAAGAATTACGTAGTTACAAGCTGCACGTATATGACTGTTTAGTTGGCCTACAATGTTTGGTTTGTGGTTCTTATTTACCGATAAAATATGGTTTGTGGTTCTTATTTTTGTTCATTGCGTTTCCTTCATATGCTCCCACTTTGCATTTGCTTAAAAATGTGGGATATTTCGCGATAAGGAATTAATTAAATACTTAACAATATTAACTTTATGTATTAATTTTATGTAGTTGAAAAATGATTATATTAAAATAACTAGCATACGGGAAAGGGAAAGGGAAAGTGAATCAGGTTAATATGTTGATTGAAGATAAGAAAAGTGTGTGGGATGGTTCATGGATAATCAATAGAATATACATTGAATAGGGTCCATTAATAATGTATTGGACAATTAAATTTCTAGCACACCTATCAAAATCAATAAAAGTGTTTATTTCTGCAAATTATTCTAATGAGCTGACAACTCCTGTAACAAATTATTTCAACGAGTGTTTATTTCTTTCTTTCTATGTGACTATGTTGTCAAAATCCAATTTCAACTACAACAAAAGCTTCTACATAACCAAATTATATGTTAGACTATAGACACTTTTTGTTAGAGGTTAATTGTCTTAGAGTCTTGACTCTTCAAAGAAAGCAAACAAAGCATCTACTTGATCCATATGCTAATAGTATAGTTAATTTCTTACTCGTTCTAGATATAACATGGAAATGGAAGAAACAAATACCAATTAAAGAATGCCACTAATACATATAAACTACTTAGAATATTAAAGAGCAAGATAGACAAAGATAGACTAGGAGTGAAAACTAAACACACCACAAAAGTACATTATGGGGATTACCTTAATTTGTACCAATTTAGATTCACTCCAATTTAGATTCACTGATGTTACTCCCTAACAACGCATCAACACAATCTGTCTTCACCTAGACAAGACACATAAAAAAGACATAATTATAACTTGATACCATGCCAAAATGCTCTTAAAAATTATTAGATCTCTCTAGATTTACATAAACAATACACAACAAAGAGCATAAGAATTCTTTGATAGCATGCCAAAAGGATCATAAAAACATAATTGAATCTCTTGTGAATCTCTCTCACTAAAAAAATAGTTGGCCAAGAACCATACAAAATTTAGACCAAAGCACTCCACCATTTCCCATGGCCTCACTTTAAGGGGCATGGTAAAGAAAATGTGGAACAATAAGGACATAATTTTTGTTCTTTGTAGACTTCAAGAAAACATTCAACGCGGTTACAAGGTTAAAAATTATGGGAGAGGTTATTGAAGTTAGGAATCCCAATAGAATGGAGAGCAGAGGTACACAGATGTCACGAGTTCAATCCCCCAGAAATCAAAACTGTGATTCAATCATTCCAACTTGATTTCCATTTAAAAGAAAATGGAAAACTCACATGTGCAACAAAATTGATGTGCATAATCGTCAAAACCCCTTGCAAAATAATGGCAACCCCAAGTGATGCATATTCCAATGAACTCCTAATCATGGGCGTCAACAGATGTGTGAGCATTCTAGACAATCGGGCATGAAAGAACGTTTGTTGGGGATCCATTCAAACATTAAAAACGCTAAAGATCAAAGAGGGTTATTCCTTCTTGAGTGTTTCTTTCCACGATATGATGACTATCCCCCGTAACAAATATTCCAATTAGACTGCAATAGGCAAACCTTGGGCTCCCATGTGAACCTAGAATTCCCTAAACCCTAAGCGCCCCTTTAGCCCAAATATCTTTAACCTCAGAGCCCCTATGTGATTGCCATAAAGTACATGTAAATGTGAACGTAACCACCAAATTAATGCAGTCCTCTTCTTTTTTTCCCAAGCCCCCGACATCATTGAAATTATCAAATTGTGGCATTGATCTCATGAATGTTGAACCAAACTATCACAGTGGTGTGTTTCTCAAAAGAATTGGAAGTGTCTCGTTCTGCCTCATGAATCCCCTATGTTATTACAGAGACAAAAACGCATCCAATGTTATGTTATTATAGTGGTAGAGCACAAATTGTAATTATATTTATGAAGAAGAACAACAACAATGTTTTCATAAGAAAACTTACCTTTGTAAGAAAATTCAAATTTCGGGGTTGGCATTCCAAATATTTCAACTTTTTTTAATGTAACACATTGAATGGAAGAAATGGAACTTCTCCTCAGAAGAAAACCAATTCCTTAAATATAATTTTACAGTCTCCTTGAACTTTTACTGACCTTCCCAATGAAAGAATTCTCAATGAATCACACATGGAATCTAATTTTGTTGTTGTTATAAACACTCGACCCATATTTTTCTTGAACCAAATACCTTCAATTCCTTGAGCAATGTACAGGACGTGCAACTTGATGATCCCAAAGAACATCATTCCATAACCACATTGCATCCGAAGGATTGAAATGGACAAGCGATTGTGCATCTACACGAATTGGCCTAGATGAAACTGAAGAACTGTCAGACAACCTCTGTTCAAGTTTGCAAGATTGAACGTCATAAAGAAGAAATTCTTGATGAGAAGATTCAAATGAAATTGTTGCAAACATACTTCCACTGTGGTTGAATCGTGTTGCTCTATAGTTGTCAAATGTATGCAATTTCCCATTTGCAAGTGCAGAAGAATCCCAAAGGCGAACATCATAATTACAGGATGATATTAAAAGGTGACTTCCAGGTGTAGACTAGTTTCCAGTTCCATGCAATGTACATTGAACCAAAGTTATCGGTGACTGATGGAAAGCATGGCTTTCCAACAAATTTCCATTGTTTGTATCAAATATCTTAAATTCTCCTGCATGACTTTCAGTAGCAATACGGGTAGAACTGTGCAAAAATGTAACTGAAGTCAATAATACAGGATCATCACGACATGTACACAAAGGTCTGAAATGGATAAAAACAAATTGTCGATCATGCCTATGTCCATGCATTCCACCATATTGTGTTCTAAACTCGCGAGTGCTTCGTCGTCCCGTTGTGTTAAAAGGTGCATCTAGAGCTCTGTTAGGTTCATGACATACATGTGGATGCAACAAAGACAATGGAGGAAGAGTGGTAATAGGAGTAGGACATTGTCGATGCTGATGCTTCAAATATTGCACAACCAATGAGTCCAGAGTGGCACGTTCATCTGTTTTACCATTGTACATTAATTCTTTCTTTAATAGATTCAATGCTTCTTCTTTGGGAAGGCCTTCCAGAAAATAGTATTGGACCAAACATTTAATAATGCATTTTTCCAAGTATCAGATCCATTGGCTTATTCATCTTGAATGATAAGCACTCACACCAATAGCCACTCTAGAGTTCTGTGGGAGCCAAGTTTACATGTTTCAACTAATTTTACAACATGCTAATGAAAAGACATGGCTATTGATTATCCATGACACAATAACAAAAATATTTTAACCAAAAAAAAGTCTAATTGACAAGTTTTACAATACAAATAACTCCTTTCTTGTAGATCACTTACAAGGCCAACAGTGCTTCTGCAAACAACTTAAAGAATTTGCTACCACTCATGAATTCACAATCACAATATCAAACATTGAAAATACAACAATTCCACATGTATTAATATATTCAAATTCACTTATGCTATAAAAAAATAGAGACGTAGAAAGGGATGTCAAGGAACCATACCTTGATCAATAACCTTTTGAGATCCACAAATTGCTTGTATAGCACTTGTGAGATTCTTCAAAGAAATATGAAAATCCTTAAACAATTGTTTCCCAAACCGTTTATCTTGTGCAAATGCAAGAAGTAAATGTTCCACAGACACAAAGGAATCTTCATATTCTTTCCTGTAGTCTCTTGATGCTGAATCAATGCTTTTAGGTCTCACCCAAGCATTGAACCCCCAACTTCACTATGGACCTAAATATTTCAAAGATATAAAAGAAAAATGAAGTGAGAAATGTTAAGAGGATTGATTCAATTGATGAAATTATTAGTAAGCAAGAAACACCCAACAATCTCAAAATACTGGTTTTGTGTTGTGGGTAAAACTAAATCTTAATGGCACACACGAATGGAATGAATGAATCGTAGTTTCATCTGAGTGAGCCCTTCACTATAAATGGAATATCCAACAACTTAATAAGGACTATTTGAGAGCAACATTGAGAGTAATTTGGGAAATCTTATCCTCTCATTGCCTTGTAATAGAAATCTTATCCAGCAGATAACTGTGTTTCTTTTTGTCGTGGGACAGAGTCGGTGCCGAGTATTTGGATTTCTTTGTTCGAGAAAAACATGAAAACTCCGCAGGTGACTGCCTTTTCCTATGGTGGGACGAAGTCACTGCAACCACTACCATCTGGCTTCTTTCTCCAAGATAGATCAAAAAAACATTGGAAATGGATGCGCCTTGAAAACTGTGGATAGGACAAAAACACAGATGTCAGTGTTTGATAGGTTGTGGATATACGACGAAAAATCTAAGAAGAACCTTGCCTTAAAGAACGTCTTCGGCGTAATAATTTTATGATTATTTTAATATATAAATATTACATGTAAATAGTATATATATTGTTTATATTATATTTTTTTTTATATAATTATTAATTTAATATTTAATACACTTTATTTTTTATTATAAAAATTAAATTTATATATTACATAATATTGAAATTAAAATTAAAAAATAATAAAGTAATATTATTTTTCTTTTAACAATTTTAATAATTATTAATATGTTTTTTTTTTGTTTGTTAATTGGTTCGAACCTTCTTGGCATCGAGATTAACCTTTGCCTTGAGAAACTGCGACTCAGGGGCATCTAAGTCGTCAAAATCACCCGGGGATCGCACCCGGCCTGAGCCACACCAACCCTTAACATGGTTGGATTTTTTGTCCCCGCAGGTTTCAAACCGATGACTTTTCAACACGGAGTGGCTTAACAACACACTCCGTCACCGACTGTCCTACACCTCGGGAACAATAATTATTAATATGTTAAAAATTATTGTGGTTATAAATTATTTAAATGGAAAATGTAACCAAAAAACTTGTCTAAAGATAAATTTCCTAGCTTATATAGTTTAATCATAGAATTATTTAAGCTTTTAATAGATAAGGTGGCTCTAAGTTTTAAGGTTGGTGTTTTAAGAGGTTAGTTGACTCTGTCGACTAAGAGTTAGTCAGTCGACCATCAAATTCAGAAGTACAAGTCAGTCGAGGTGTCTATTAAGCCGACTGACCCAGGCAGTTAAGAAGTTACAACTGCCTAGTAACTGAATATGTATGTATAAATAGATGATCTTGTATCAAGTAAAGTGTCTCTTTTGTGTTGTATTAACACATATATAATAAAGTACTAATTCTTGGGTTTCCACTATTTGGTGTATGTCTTTGCTTATGGATATATGTATGCAATCTATATTCTTTGTTTGCTTATGTGATGGACTATTGGTAACATTCCCTACTTTTCCCTAGAATACAACATTGGTTCTGTTGCCGGTAGTTCTGAACCCGGGCATGCAGAAAATCACATAGATGATAACTTTACAAGACATACGTGAATGATGGGAGCGAAAAATTGAAAACTACATCAATAATTATGAAAGAAGGAACAACCTCATGCTAGCAGAAGCAAGATCACGATTTTTCTTAGAGATTCATGAGCAATTTCTGGAGGCTATTCCAAAATCCATATTTGAGTACATTAACTAATCCGGTAATGCAAAAATTGACTCCTGACGAAAAATTAACGCTCAAGCTCACAAACGGTGGATGGATGAACTTGCACAAGTGGGTTGAAATAATTGCGGAAGATTATATAACAAAACAAGCTATTGAGGATCGAACTTCCCTCGACACAGTAAAAGATAAATTCTACACGAAACTGCATAACAGATTTCTATGCACCATCCCAAGATTGCTCCATAAATTTCTGCTCGACAAAGGAGTCATCGACATTGTTGAATAATGACCACGACTAGGTACACCACTACAAAATAGTAATTTGGAAGAGAAAGACGAGACGTGGGAAGAATTCCTAGAGGAAAAGTGCAAAGATACAAAAAAAGCTTGGGCCTACTTTCTAAAGCAATAAATATGGTTGTCCCCACTGACTTCGAGTAAGTCGGGGTGGCGATCGGGGGTCGGTTGATATGTGAGACGTCATAAGAAAAAGAAGAGCATACCAACGTTCGTTTGACTGAAGCATAAATGTCTCCTTACAAACAAACGATCGATATCCAAAAATTGGAATGAGACAAGAATTATGAATAACATAATTTACGCTTGAATTATGAATTATGAAGCTTACCATTGATGTTTTAAAAATTATTGTTTCATTGAGATTTGTCGGAGCGTCAAGCCAAAGTAATGATGTTCTTATCGTTAGTCTTGTAGCAAGTGAATTTTGGTCCTTGGATAAGAGGAATTCAGTGATTGGGCATTGGCTTAAATATTTCCATACAGATCATAAACAAATGAAAATAGAACAAGAACAATGACATTAGTGCTCCATATCAAAGGAATACCGCGCACAGAGGAAAACAAAAAAGATCGTCAGCTAGTTCAGAAGAAGAAGATCCATTACATCTCACTTAGGACAGACTCTACATCGACCCCATGACCCTGTGGGCATCTTCGAGAATTGAGGTAAGATCTGAAACTTTGTCACTTGTAGTTAGTGAAGGAAGAAAGGATAATAGTAAAGGTAGTCAGAGTAGTGGAAGTAGTGTGACAACCCAACTTTAGGTAGTGTCACCAAGGAAGAATATTACGCAGTACACAATGGTGGGGGTAGATCCCACTTTGAGAATGCCTGTCTTTCATGGATTAGGAATAGAAGATCCAGAACAACACTTATTTTTCTATGAAGCAATATAGATTGTGAAGAATGTCTAGGATGATGATGCAAAGATTTAGTGACGGAATTCATAGATTGTGTGTTACTCTGGTATATGAAGTATCAGTCCACTGCGCCTGTGGGACAATCTAAAACATTGGCAGACATCAGGCAAGCTCTGTTAAAGGAATTCCATTGACTGAAGTTTGAGTCATAGTGTATTACATAACTAAAAGAGATCAAGTAGTTACAGAGTGAATCAGTATGGGATTTTGATCAGAGATTCAAGATATTGATGATCGGTTGACCTTCCATATTCTAGATGAGAAACATAGGGAATGGTTCATTGCGAGATTGATACCACTTATACGATGCCCCTTCACACAACAAAATATTACGTTACAATAAGAAGCGTTAGAGATCACCATGAAGTTAGAAGCATCCTTTGTAGGAGAATATGGCACAACGATGGATTAAGTTCATTCAGAGTTAGTATCATTGATAATTCAGTTACATGAGCTTACTGAAGGAAAATAAAAGCGTGAAGAAGTTGGGTGTGTTACATGCAGAAAAAAGGTCATCATAAGAATGAGTGTCCAAATTTTAGAGAATATTTGGCTACAAGAGCCTCGAATCCCTTGGAACCAAGTGGAGGAGTATATTGTGAGATATGTTGAATGATGAGTAATCATCTGACTTCCTGTCCTTTGATGCAGAAGTATCAGAGCACTGCCAAGAACTTATTTTGTAATTCAGTAGGACTTGATGAAAATGAATGTCGCGCACTCAATCTCATGACATAATGCACCATGAATGCATACAAAGTTCAAGGGGAAGAAGGACCGAAAGGAGGGGTACCACAATATAATAATTCAAGAGGATACAATCAGGGAGGAAGAGGAGGATTCAAAGGTTGTAGAAGAGGAGGATTCGATAAAGGAACAAGATTGATTATTTGCTATAATTGTAACCATCCTGGGCTTCTGGCACGAGATTGTCTAAATCCCTGCATGATGTGTATATAATGTCGACAGTTGGATCATGCAATTGAATACTATCCACAACTAATTGCGAAGTGGGAGGAAAAGAGGAACCAAAATGTTTAGATGATAGGAACAAAAGAGTGCGACGATCGACCAAGAGTAGCAACAATTACATGCGAAGGAGTGAGAACAAGAGTTGATGCGATGGAACAAGGAATTCAGACTGACCAGTGGGTCAAGAAAGTAACAATACATCCTCTAACATTTGACCCACGAAGAGAGAGAGGGTCACATACAAGCAAGCAAGGAAGGAGTTGCTAGAAGTAGAATGGGTAGCATCGACTTTGCAACTTGTCTGTGATAGGCCACCTGTGTATGGAATGCCTCCAACCTATGACCACTCAATGACATAAAGGACAATTGAGAAGGTAAGTACTCTAAAAAGTTTCTTAAAGAGTTGTTTAGAGCTAATGAAGGATGAAACTGCATTGAACACATTGTGTGGGATGATCGATCACTGCAAACAATATAAAGAAGCACCTAGTGCACAACAAGAAGTTAACTGGGTACAACACAAGAAAAGGACAAATAGGGAATTATGACTTAATGCGCAGGTAGGAGATTATGATATGGATAGTATCATCTTGGATTTGGGATATGATGTGAATTCCATTTTAACAGACATGGGAAATGGTGGGAAAACCAAAGTTGATCTGGTCACCAATTCAGTTGAGGTTAGAAAATCAACACAAGATTGTCCTGATTGGAAGACTGACAGGGGTGAATGTTAACATCGATGGAGTGCACAACATAGTAGATTTTGAAGTAATCAAGATAGTGGATGGTAGCAAACCTTATCCATATTTTCTTGGACTTGATTGGGATTTTGATAACCAGACCATTATTGATTTGAAAAAGAGACAAATGATCTTTGAAGTAGCAGACTTGACAGTTACTACGCCATTAGATCCCATGGAAGGAAGGCGATATGTGGAACCAACAAGGGGAAAAGAACTCGATACAGTATGATTGTGCACATGGATGACTATATTAATCTTAGTGTTGAAGGTGTACTCAGTTAGCGAAGTATCAGTTCTTGCGCGTCGAATTCAGAAGAAGCCCTGGAGCATTGGCAACATATGTTACATGAGGTATCTACAAGGAGATGTGATTGTATTACCTACAAATTGCGCTGGATTGGAGATGAGGTATGTGATCCCCCGAAGTATGATGGACTCACAAAGGTAGATATTTTTGTAAAACAATTTTAATTGCAGATACGAGATCAACATAGATTGCTAGCTTTATATATTGCGTTGAAAGCGACTCTTGCAAGATGGTGGGTTGCGCATAAGGATAGAATAGAGAATTGGCAGCAATGTAGAAGGCTTTTACAGGTCAGGTTCGGAACATAAACTGAATATTTCGCGCATAAGTATACCGAGTTGAGTTGTCCTATAGATCAGCTTGCATAGTGCACTACAACATGGATCTCAGTACCTAAGTAGGAATGAACACACTTGTTTGCACCCACCTTGGATATGATCTCGAAGAACTTGTACTTAGAATTGGAAGTACGTAGAGGAACAAAAGACTAGGAAGACTTGACTCACAACTTTAATGTAACTTTAAAGTTTGAAGATGATACCTCTTTGGTAGACACAACTTTGTAGATTACCAAGACCAAGATATTTACATCAGAAGATTTGAAGATACCAACAACCTTACGTAGTGCACCCAGATATTTTGCGACTATTCAAATGGTTTTGGAATGCTATAACATTGCTGGAGAAGCCCAGGAAGATGAACACCTGAGGAATTTGCAAATACCAAAAACTGAAGGAGACTGTGCAGTAGAGGGACCCGAACTTGAGTCTGTCAAGTATGCAAAGCCATTTAAAATGCACAAAGTTAATATTGGTACGAAGGATAATCCCAAGTTCGCAAACATTGGATATTACTAGAATGAAGAAGCTATCTAGAAGTTTGTTGATTTATTGCGCGAATACCAGAAACTCTCTCTGACTACATTCTCATAAATGAAAGGGATTGTTGGGGAGCTAGGGGAGATGAAGATTCCTTTGAAGCTAGATACCAAGCCAGTGAAGCAGAGACCGTACCGAGTGAACCCAATATATAACCAGAAAGTGAACACTGAAATAGATAGGATGGTGGAAGCAGGGATTATTGAACCCATCACAAAGTCAGAATGGATTAGTCCAATGGTTATTCAAGACAAGAAAACATGTGGAATCATCATTTGTGTGGATCTACGAAAATTGAATGATGCTTTCTTACATGATCCATTTCCTACACCATTTACAGATGAAGTTTTGGAAAATGTAAGGGAACAAGAAGCTTATTCATTTACTGATGGATTCTCTAGATATCACCAGATTAAGATCACGCAGGAGGATAGACATAAGACAACATTTGCGATAGAATGAGGATGTTATCAGTATACAATCATGCCTTTTGGGTTGAAAAATGCACCAACTTTTAAATATTTTTTTCATAAATTCCTAGAAGTATATTTGGATGATTCGACAAGGTTCAAGTTGTTGAAAGACCATGTTGAAACTCTACGCTTGATGTTGGACAGATGCAGACAGTTCCAAATTTCTTTGAACTTGAAGAAGTGCATTTTTTGTGCGTCGTTTGGTATCATGTTGGGTCATTTAGTATGTAAACAAGGACTTTTGGTTGATCCTACGAAGATTGTTTTTATTGTTGATTTGCCACCACCTACTTTAGTGTGACAACTGCGAGCAACCTTGGGTCATACGGGGTACTATAGAAATTTTATTAGGGGATACACACAGATCACATCCTCGTTGGAGAAATTGTTGAAGAAGGAGGTTAAGTTTCAATGGAACAAGAGATATCAACAAAGTCTGGATACCTTGAAGAAGAAACTGATTACCACATCGATTTTAGTATTTCCATATTGGAAGAAGGAATTCCATGTCCATGTAGATGCATCATCTATAGCATTAGGCATAGTTCTATCTCATCTAGGGGAAGGAGGCTTGGACCATCCCATTGCATTTTCCAGCAGAAAGTTGTCAATTACTAAACATAATTACACTACTATAGAGCGCGAAGGACTGACAATGGTGTATGCACTACAAAAGTTTAGGAACTATTTGATGGGATCACATTTTAAGATGTATATAGATCATTCTGCACTGAGATACTTAGTCAATAAGCCAGTGTTGGGGGGGAAGATATGTAGATGGTTGTTACTATTTCAAGAGTATTATTTTGAAGTGATTGTGAAACCAGAGAAATTTAACTCAGGACCTAATCATTTTTCGCGCATACTAACAGGACCTAATCATTGTGAAGATGCAAAAAATTTGGATGACAGTCTATCAGATGTGCACTTATTCACAATACAAATGGTCGACAATTACTTTGTATATATTGTCCAGTTCATTAGCACCGAAGTAGCCCCACCTGATTTTACAACTGCGCAGAAGAAATAGTTAGTAGTAAAGGCAACAAATTATCAGTTCATAGTGGGGAATTTGTATAAACTAGGCACAAATGGTATTCTTCGGCGATGTGTATTGGAGCACAAAAGACCTATGATATTATCATAGGCACTTGAAGGATTTGCGAGAGGCCAATATGCATGGAAAGTGACAGATCTGAAGATTTTTCATGTAGGAATTTGGTGGCCCACCCTTCATAAAGATGCTAAAGAGTTCTGTAAGACCTGTGATGTCTGTCAGAGAGTTGAAAATCCATCCAGAAGATATGAGATGCCTTTAGTATCACAAGTTACATTTCAGTCTTTTGACAAGTGGGAAGTTGATTTCATTGGACCAATCAACCCACCAACAAAAAGGTCAAGAGCGAGATATATAATCACAACGATAGATTATTTGACCTGATGGGCTGAAGCTGAACTTGTCAGAGATTGCAACATGGAGACTGTTGCACGATCTATTTTTTAGAATGTTGTTACAAGGTTTAGATGTCCGAGAATTCTTATGAGTGATCAGGGGACACATTTCTTGAATAAAATGATTGCTTCTTTGACAAAGGAATTACAGATTTATCACCAGAAGATAACACCCTATCATCCTCAGGAAAATCTAACAGTGGAAGTGTTTAACAAGATCCTAGAGCATGCATTGAAGAAGATATGTAATGTAAATCAAGATGATTGGGACTTTAGGATTCCTGCAGTAATATGGGAATATAGGACCACATGTAAGAAGTTGACAGGAAATAAACCATTCTGATTAGTATATCGTCATGAAGCAGTTATTCCCATGGAGTTCATTGTATCGAGTATGCGCATTGTCGCACTGACAAAGCTTATAGATTACAGTGCAGTAGAGAAAATATTTCCAGAGTTAGTGGAACTGGAGGAAGACTGTTTTGTCACAGGATTTCATCAGCAAGTTTAGAAAGTGCGTGAAAAGGAATGGCATGAAATACATATTAAATCGAATAAGTTCCAGATGGGAGACATAGTTTTTCTCCATGACAACAAATTATTGCAGCACCCTGGAAAGTTTCAAATGCATTGGTTGAGTCCACATGTGATATATTTGTGACAAAAGCAGGTGTTGTTCAATTAGATAAATTGAATGGGGAAAGCATGGAAGGGATCGTAAACGATAGTCAGCTGAAACTATATAGGGACAGTTGTGCTTTTGTGCACTAGTATGAGCGTGTAGTATGTGTACCATAGTATTTGTATTATAGAAAAAAAGAAAAAGAAAAGAAAAAACGATAAAAGAGCTTGAGGCAATCCATAATAAACATTTGAAGAGATGCAGTTCTAAATTTGGCATTGTTCAAAGAGTTAAAGATGAATAAGAAAATGTCTCAGAAAGAAAGGAAAATTGAACAACGCACAAGAAGGCGAATTGAAGAACCAAGATAAAGACCTACTTAGAAGAAGGAAAAGGCATTAAATTGCAAACATCATGGCAATACAGTGGAAATGCATAGTCATAAATGAAAAGTGATGATGAAGATCTTGACACGATGGAAAATCTAGACCTTGATCCGTCGAAATATACAAATTTAATGAAAAATATGGAAGGGATTGAATGTAAATACAATAAGATGGGATTGGAAATTTTGGGCACGGAGAGGAAGATAAAAAATGGCAATAGCCTATAAAAGAAGAATAGGGGGCGACGAGTAAAGGTTATTGTTGCATGAACATTTGAAGAGAACAAAGAGCCATAGGAGAGCTAGAGGTTACGAAAGAGAGAGCTAAGTGTGTTGAAGACCGTATCAAAGTACATAGAGCTATGACACCAACAAAGGCAGGAGATTCCACATCAGAAATGAAGAAATTGTGCAATAAGCAAGAAAAAAGGTCGATGTAAGAAGAAATCCCGAGAGCGGAAGCAACAAATCCAAGCTTGGAAAACGTTCCCAGAGCATGTGTGCCACCTAGAAATCCTACAACAAAGTGAGATGGTAAATGACTGGGAAGTAGAATGGAAAACCACCATGCCAGAAGCAGTGCAGAATGATCCGTAAGATCTAACTTTTAGTGCATTTAAAAGACATACGAATGCTCAGCATGTATACAAAACATTTAACATGTAAATGTATACTGTAATATGAAAATGTGATACTGAAACAGAATGAAGATAACAACAAAATGAAAAAACGAACAGAGAGTGAAAAACACAGCAGAAGAGAGTCTCAAAACACTGAATTTGTTAACAGAGTTCACCCCCTTCACTGGGCTACGTCTTCGGGTCCCTCTCCAATGGGTACCGATCCAATTAAATCTTCAAAAAAGGTACATAAATGGCTGGATACAATCTCAGCAAACTGCGATGAAGTCACTATACAAAGCCCTCAAGACTACGTTTTCTGGAAAAATACAGAATGGTCTTTCACAACAAGAAAGCCACCAATGAACAGAAAATAGTCGGCTCTAGAAAATGTAGCAGCATAAAGACTTCATAGTTTTAAACTCAGCTTCAACAAACCGTGGACAGAAAATTATACGATAACACGACGAGACTCTTTCTATCTTCTGGCTGTACTATGCATGGGATTATAATTTGCAGTAAATAGGGCTGTACAAATAGTCGCAAAACTTCACTCTGGACAGAGATGAAAGTCGACTTTAAAAACAGAATAATATCTGGAAACATACAGCTTCAAAACTCTCTGCAAATGGAAAAGGTTTGCTGTTCGAGACTTTAAGACACAACTCTTTTGAAAGATATCAAACGATCTTCTAATACAAAGAAATCTTTGATAACAGAGCGTAGTCATCTCAGATAAACAACAGCAAATTTGCACTTTCCCGTTCAAGAACTTCTCTAATGCTCTTCTCCTCTTGCGCACAGGCTGAATCTTGTTTCTTATAGTTGAACAATCAGGAATCCTCGTCCCGCAACAGAATGATACGCTAAGTTATGTGCTAACTGAATGATGCTTTCTGTTTTATCTCCGCTCAGCTTCACATGACTGAAAAATGCGCTGAACTTTCTAACAAAAAGGATGCTTTGAATCGTGGCCAACATTCCATCAAAAGAGGCAGAATCTAATTCATTACACATTTAGTGGGAGTAGGACTCGACTCGGCGGTATATCAATTTTAGCAAAAACAACGTAACAGAACATGATCTTCCATTTATGGCTTGCAACCATAATTGCCCGCAAATCGTTGTATCATTGTAACAGTCAGAGAAAAAATCAAATATTAAATGGAACTCCCCTTAAAGCCTTCCAACGAGACTTTATCAAATGTTATATCTCTGTTTGAACAGAATAAACGTTGCTTAACAAAAGACTCCGCCATGTATAACAGTCCCGCTTATCCATATATAACTCTGCTACGCTGTTAAACTCCACCATAAATGGATAAACTTAGCCCAGTCCAGATGTTGCTAAACATTCCCGCCAAATGAGTTAAAACTCTGCCAAACGAGAAGCTCAGCCATCTAAATATTCCATAAGGGCTTCGCCACATCATATTGCAAGCCTCGTGTACCTCTTAAATTCTGTACATTAAACGATGCACAAAAGAGTGTTGCGGGCTTAGTCTGTACGTTCATTCATACCTTCGAGACTCTGCACAAATGTACCCTGCTATATGTTGCGTAGGCTTGTCACTCCATCCAACTGTCATACCATTAACCACATTGGAACCTTTTATATAAACCATACACTTTGGTTCATAATATATATATATATGTGTGTGTGTGTGTGTGTGTGTGTGTGTGTGTCGAAACTTACACATAGGTTAAGTAATGTGGTAAGCAACATTAATATAAGCTTAGTCTTCGACGAGGTATGGAACATGTTAAAGCTTATAGCATAAAAGATGTCTCCCATATGGTTT
>ML815303.1:17277-46322 GCA_009831015.1 Picea engelmannii
AAGTATGTCGCAAATAAGAATGCATGCCACCAATATATTTAAGAAGAGTTTCTTGCGTATCCAATGCAACATTCAATGCAATAGCCCTCTTTCTAAATTCATGAGTATATTCTTGAATAGTTTGTCCTTTAGCTTGTCTAAACGTTTTCCAACTCATAATTAACTGTTGTATATGACCTAAAGGATAAAACTGTTTTCTCAAGACCTCAATGAAATCATTCCAAATTGAAATTATTTTACCGTTCTTTTGAAGATCCTGCTGAATCTTGCTCTCCCACCAAATGAGAGCCATCCCACTCATTCTCAAAGTGGCCAATTGAATTATGGAAGGGTCATCATTGATGCCCTGCACCCTGCAATAGACTTCAAGCTACTTAATCCAATTGTCTAACTTGTTAGCATCTAAGTCTCCATTATAGATAGGTAACTCAAATTTCACATCAAGCTTGAAATATGGCATATTAGCATTATTCGAATGCGTAGTATGAGAAGAAGAGGATTTATTAGCATCAATAGAATCACCATCACCTACGCCTTTACCCTTCTCTTCTTTCTTTACTTTTGCATTTTTGGATAAAGTTTCATCTTCCTTCTTCTTCTTTTCTGCACGTTCTTCGAAAAGAATTTCCACCATATTTTTCATGCTGATAAAGGCCTCTAGAAACTCTGTATCGGTGATAACAGGTTTCTCTTGTTCCCCATGCCCTTCTTCTTCCCCTCGTGGAGAAAACATGATTTTTGGGAATGTTCTCCTTGAACCAGTCTCAGGGTCGCCTTCAACTAATTCTCCTTCACTGAGCTGAGATTTTGACCTGGTAAGCATTCACAGTCTTGCACTACAGTAAACCAAGCTCTGATACCATTAATATGATCCGTAAGATCTAACTTTTAGCGCATTTAAAAGACATACGAATGCTCAGCATGTGTACAAAACATTTAACATGTAAATGTATATTGTAATATGAAAATGTGATACTGAAACAGAATGAAGATAACAACAAAATGAAAACACGAACAGAGAGTGAAAAACACAGTAGAAGAGAGTCTCAAAACACTGAATTTGTTAACAGAGTTCACCCCCTTCACTGGGCTACGTCTCCGGGTCCCTCTCCAATGGGTACCGATCCAATTAAATCTTCAAAAATGGTACATAAATGGCTGGATACAATCTCAGCAAACTGTGATGAAGTCACTGTACAAAGCCCTCAAGACTACGTTTTCTGGAAAAATACAGAATGGTCTTTCACAGCAAGAAAGCCACCAATGAACATAAAATAGTCGGCTCTAGAAAATGTAGCAGCATAAAGAATTCACAGTTTTAAACTCATCTTCAGCAAACCGTGGACAGAAAACTGTACGATAACATGGCAAGACTCTTTCTATCTTCTGGCTGTACTATGCAAGGGATTATAATTTGCAGTAAATAGTGCTGTACAAATAGTCGCAAAACTTCACTCTGGACAGAGATGAAATTCGACTTTAAAAAAAAAATAATATCTGGAAACATACAGCTTCAAAACTCTCTGCAAATGGAAAAGGTTTGTTGTTCGAGACTTTAAGACACAACTCTTTTGAAAGCTATCAAACGATCTTCTAATACAAAGCAATCTTTGATAACAGAGCGTAGTCGTCTCGGATAAACAACAACAAATTTGCACTTTCCCGTTCAAGAACTTCTCTAATGCTCTTCTCCTCTTGCGCACAGGCTGAATCTTGTTTCTTATAGCTGAACAATCAGGAATCCTCATCCCGCAACAGAATGATACGCTGAGTTATGTGCTAACTGAATGATGCTTTCTGTTTTATCTCTGCTCAGCTTCACATGACTGAAAAATGCGCTGAACTTTCTAACAAAAAGGATGCTTTGAATCGTGGCCAACATTCCATTAAAAGAGGCAGAATCTAATTCATTACACATTTAGTGGGAGTAGGACTCGACTCGACGGTATATCAATTTTAGCAAAAACAACGTAACAGAACGGGATCTTCCATTTATGGCTTGCAACCATAACTGCCCACAAATCGTTGTAACATTGTAACAGTCAGAGAAAAAATCAAATATTAAATGGAACTCCCCTTAAAGCCTACCAACGAGACTTTATCAAATGTTATATCTCTGTTTGAACAGAATAAACGTTGCTTAACAAAAGACTCCGCCATGTATAACAGTCCCGCTTATCCATATATAACTCTGTTAAGCTGTTAAACTCCACCATAAATGGATAAACTTAGCCCAGTCCAGATGTTGCTAAACAGTCCCGCCAAATGAGTTAAAACTCTGCCAAACGAGAAGCTCCGCCATCTAAATATTCCATAAGGGCTTTTCCACATCATATTGCAAGCCTCGTGTACCTCTTAAATTCCGTACATTAAACGATGCACAAAAGAGTGTTGCGGGCTTAGTCTGTACGTTCATTCATACCTTCGAGACTCTGCACAAATGTACCCTGCTATATGTTGCGCAGGCTTGTCACTCCATCCAACTGTCATACCATTAACCATATTGGAACCTTTTATATAAACCATACACTTTGGTTCATAATATATATATATGTGTGTGTGTGTGTGTGTGTGTGTGTCGAAACTTACACATAGGTTAAGTAATGTGGTAAGCAACATTAATATAAGCTTAGTCTTCGACGAGGTATGGAACATGTTAAAGCTTATAGCATAAAAGATGTCTCCCATATGGTTTAAACCATATCAATCATTACCATTGTACCATTATTGGATCAGTATAATTTCAAAGACGAAAAATCCATTCGGATCACAGAAGGAGACACAAGAACCAGAGAAGGATCAAGCAGAAGAATAGGAAAACGAAGAACAAAGGAAGAGAAATTTATGCACAACAAGAACTTGGATATTGCAACATTTATGATACTTGAGAAGTAAGAAAACCATCTACCCAGATTGAAGGAGAACGTTAAAACACCTGAAGGAGTTCCACACTTATTCGACTCAATTACTATTCAGGAAGAAGGTCTTAAGTTAGCATTTACCGCACAGACAATAGACGAGATTGTGGTGTAAGAAGTACAAGCAAAGGAGAATATCACAACTACAAATGATATTTTTGAGATGCTTGTTGCTACATTAAAGGGAGCACAATAGAAGACCTGAGTGGCTCAGGACAAGCCACGGGTGAGTGTTGGGGGCCTGTTGGGATAGAAATTTTTGGGACCAGTTTTTGGAACTATGCAACATGCGCAAAAGAACGAAAGACAGTTTGCACACTTTCAGAATCAACAGGCATGGAAGGAGGAAAACAATTAGAAGTCATTATGCATTTTGTTCCATTAGAAAAGGGCTAAACCATAATGTAATTGTATAAATATGTAAGGGTTGGGATAGAGAAGTAACTTAGCAAGTGGTAGTGGAGAGTGAATGAGAGTAAGGAGAGTTAAGTACGCACTCTATGTGCGAATGTAAGAGTGAAGAGAGACATATAAAAGGATAGGAAAATGACAAGGGCATAATGTATGAGTGCATTTGTATTATTTTATTTCTCTGCGATCCTGTTTTTTTTAAAACTGGTATCAGAGCAAAAGGTAACTTGCTAGAAAAGAGGGTTTCTGGTTTGAGTGGGAGAAATGGCGGAAGATGGAAAGTTTAAGGTTGAGAAATTTAATGGCCAAAACTATCAGTTATGGAAGATGCAGAAGGACGATTGTTTATATCAGAAGGATCTTTACCTGGTGTTGGGAGGAAAAGAAAAGAAATCAGTGAGTATGAATGACGAAGAATTGAAGATTCTTGACAGAAAGGTAATGGGAATGATATGGCCATGCCTGACAATGTCGATGCATTTCGATATTTTGAAAGAAAAGGCAACAGAGGATCTGATGAACGCATTGGGTAAACTATATGAAAAACCCTCGTCTTCCAACAAGGTATTACTAATGAAGTGATTATTTAATATGAAGATGTTAGAAGATGGGTCTGTTGTCAATCATTTAAATGAATTCAATACGATTACTAATAAACTAAGTTCTATAAAATTGGACTTTGATGATGAGGTTAGGGCTATTCTAATCTTGTGCTCATTGCCAGAAAGTTGGAACGGCTTGGTCATGATTGTAAGTAACCCTGTCTCTTGTTCAAACACTCAGAAATTTGATGATGTTGTTGGTATTATCCTTAGCGAGGAAATGCAACGGAAAAGCACAAGTGAGACATCAGGTAATGCATTGACCATGGAGAATAGGGGAAGACAAAGGGAAAGAGGAAAGAGTCTAGGAAACCGTGGTAAGTATAGGAAGGGAAGATCCAAATCCATACTAGGAAAGATAGAGTGATAGAATTGTGGGAAGAAAGAACATCTAAAGAAAATGGTGTGTCAGAAAGGATGAACAGGACAATCATGGAACATGCAAGGAGTACGAGATTGCATGTTGGGGTTCCCTTACAGTTTTGGGCAGATGTTATAGATACTATTGTTTACTTAATAAACAAAGGGCCTTCAAGCTCCTTGGATGGTGGCATTCCAGAGGAGGATTGGACAAGTAAAAAGGTAAACTAATCATTTATGAATACTTTTGGTTGTGAAACATTTGTCCATATTGATAAAGAAAATAGAACAAAGCTTGAGGCAAAATCCAAGAAGTGTACCTTTATTGGATACAATGTTAATGATTTTGGTTATCTCTTATGGGATTATGAAAATCATAAAATCATTAGGAGTAGAGATGTGGTATTCAATGAAAAGGTCATGTACATATATCAGTTGTAGGGAAAGAAACAGGAAAATGAAAACACATAATACACAGTGCTTGATGAAAAAAAATAAAATGAAATTCCAAAGGTACAAAAACATCAAAATGTACAACAACAGGAGTAGCAGGTGCCTCAAACTCCTACAAGTGTTGTTAGAATATCTACCAGGTTAAGTAGACCTCTTGACCGATACTCTCCTTCATTGTATTATTTATTATTGACTGATTATGGTGAACAAAAAGTTATGAAGAGGCAATGCAGGTAGACACTAAAAAGAAGTGGGAACAAAGCATGAAAGAGGAAATGGATTCCTTGGTAAATAAAAGGACTTGGGATTTGGTTCATTTTCCTGCAGAAAAAAAAGAGCATTGCAAAATAAATGGGTTTACAATTTGAAAGAAGAAGATGGAGGAAAAAAGTGATACAAGGCTAAACTTGTTGTAAAGAGTTTTGCACAAAAGAAAGGTATAGATCTTGATGAAATATTTTCTCACGTTGTTAAAATGAATTCAATTAGGACTATTTTAAGTCTTGTGGCAATAGAATATTTTCATCTTGAGCAGTTAGATGTAAAAACAACTTTTCTCCATGGGGATTTGGAGGAAGAGTTTTAGATGCAATAACCACATGGGTATGAGGTCAAAGGAAATGAGAATTTGGTATGCAGATTGTAGAAGAGTTTGTATGGCCTAAATCAAGCTCCAAGGAAATGGTATTTGAATTTTGACATGTTTATGATAGAACATGGTTATAGTAGATGTCATTCTGATCACTGCATTTATTTTAATAGGCTAGAAAATGGAAGCTGTATTATCTTGCTATTGTATTTAGATGACATGCTTGTTACAGGGTCTAATATGTAGGATATAAATGTGTCGAGAAAGAAATTAGCTAATTAATTCATGATGAAATATTTGGGTGGTGCGAAGAAAATCCTTGGTATGAGAATAACAAGAGACAAGAAAAATCGCAAATTGACATTGTCTTATGGTGAGTACATAGAGAAAGTGTTGGAGAGGTTTAGAATGTAGAATGCAAAACCAGTTAATACACCTTGTTGAAATATTGTAACTACGAAGAACATTCTACTTACAATTGAATTATTATTATATAGATCAAATCCCCTTTTGTAGATTGATCATGTCGGGTCTTGTATAAGTCCAAATACCCTATTGTGGATTGGCCAAGCCATATCTATATGGTGGTATTTAAGAAGTGATAAAAGGATAAATCATAAATGTCTATTACTTTTTTTAATATTAATTCGAAGATTTATAAGTAATGAACATACAAATCTAGTATAGTAAGTAATCATAATTTTTTTTGTTAATTACTTAAATATATAGGATAAATAATTTATAATTTGCTTTTAAAGAGATCTAGTTTATAGGTTGGTTATATAGAGAGATATCATATCGATGTTCATCATGGAAGGAATTACACATCTCCCTCATATTCTAACAATACAACAGTAAAATGTTTTAACCATAAGAAGCTTTTTACTTTCAATTGCTTTATAAATATTTCAATAATAAATTTACATACACACACATGATGATGATAATGATGATGATGATTAACAACTATTGAGACCAATTGATCTATTCGAACCTTAAAAAGGTAAGGGATTACTTCAATTTCTTTAAAATTGTATTTCTATGCTAAAAAAATGTTGAGAGAAGAATTCCAAGATCACCATAGTTTTGATCACTTAGGAGGTTAGGAAGGTAAGTGTTAGTACAAGATCCAGTTTTGCCAAGAATGGAGAAATTAGTAAGGCCTTAGGCCATAGGACCTTATTGGGTCTATATGGGGAAATGGGGTTAAATTCTAAGACATTTGGATGAAGAAACACGCCTAATTGAGTTTGGAATAATGAAAAAGAGTTAAAATTAAGCCCCTGGTGCATAAACTAAGCTCAAATCACTTATCAAGACAAAGAAGAGGGATTATCATGACCCAAAGACCTACTATATCATTGGCAGAGGGGGATTATGGTTGAACCATAGGATAATACCGAGGCCTAAAGGATGTGGGAGGCCCGATCTCCAAAAGGATCTCAAGAGAGAAAGATTGAGGTCTCTCATCGCATGTTGCATCACAAACATACAAGAGCTTTAATGTCCCCTTGGCTATGTGACAATAGTTTAACATTGGACACACATCCACTTTTAACTGGCGTTGCACTACAAAATGGAAAAGGGAAAACCATCATTGAGGGCATGTGATACCAGTTTATGGTTTGGAAAAAACCATGCATCGCCCCTGAGACACAAGACACACCTGGAAATTGATGAAGCATGCCCTGTAGCACTGACATGTACATTACAGTGGACCCTACAACTGATATAGTATAGATGGGCATGCTAACAGGGAATTTGTAGGGACCAACCAACTTCTGCCACCTCGACAAGAGGGACCCACTAGAGGATACCAAAGGCACAAATTAGCGACCCTGAACCTGATGACATGTGGCTTATTTCCATGCCACATAGATGCCACCTTAGACCAATACAAGGTTGACATGTGTCTTTCGGACCCAGTTGACATCACACATGACGTCACTCAAATTTTATGCCTTCTCCTAATTCAAATATTTTTACCAATGGCATGGTGACACATGGCACTCAAAAGGTTAAAATAGGGGAAAAAATCCTCAATGGGATCAAAGAGCACCATCTCCAAAGCACCAAGTTAGATGCTCAATCTTTCATATAAACTGCAATAGCTTCCTCATGCACATCTCCCAACATTCAATAGGTAACCCAAGAACTCTTATAGTCCCTGCATTCACTCCTGCAACTTATTTCTATCATTGAATTTGTAAAATGGCTATTGTTACAAACCCTAGCAAGCCATATTAATCTAAGAAGTCTTCAACTGTGAATGAGCCCCTAATTAATCGAGATGTCGATATTTTTGGTTCGACCCTGTCTTTTCCTGACCTATTCCTAGTTATTTACAAAACCCAAACCAATGCTAATAATGACCAAGATTACTTACACTTATGGGAATCGAACCTAGCCCAATCCAGCATCCCACAGACTTTCAATTTCACCAAGCTTGTTCACTGGTGTGCAACAAACTACCAAGATAATGAGGGTAAGGTGATGTCCACAAATGGACATCGAGTTATCTGCACTATATCCTGAGATTTCTTGGCAGCTTTATTTCCCTAAATCCTTTTACAAGACCTTGGAAGAACATACTTTAGAGGCCAAATATCATGAATTGTCTCAAACTGATAAATAAAGCATATTAAGACACCTTTTATCCCCTAATAATCCATTAACAACTACCTCACCTCCATTCAAATCTGACATGTTCGCTAAAATTACCAAGAAAGATTTGGCCATTATCTGCCAAATCCTAGGTTATGACCATGACAAAGTAGTTGGTGAGGCTATCCTTGGGTTTTTCTCTCTTTTGTTCTCATTGACATCCATTATTCTTCCAAATTTTAACTACTTCCAAATCGTAAAAGAATTCATGCAATCTCATCTTGAAAACTTCTACAACACTGAATCTTTTAGATATCAGTCCTACCTGGTATATCTCATCCTCTCCCAAAATCACCCCTAGTTTGAGGCCTGGGGAATGAAGGTCATAGATGAGGCTAGGAACTTAAATCCAATCAATGAATGGACTCAGGAGATAAAGAGGAAAGAAAAAAATAGAGGTTCCAACCTCTATGTAAATAAATACATCAAGGACATATATACCCTGATACATGTCACTCCACTCCCTAGGGTCATCCAAAAAATGAGGCACACTCTGCAATAGAGAAAATATGCTAGAACAAGAGATTGGTATCTAGCAGAGAACATACTATCATTAGAGTGTATGGTTTTGAAAAAAACCATTCAATCTCCTTGGTTTCTTGACTATCATATCAAACAGAGGTTGATGGTTGATCACTTCTTATTTTTCCAACATAGAAAGGCCATTACCTTCCCATTTCTACAATAGGTTGGCCCATTTTTGGTTCAACAAAGAACAACATTTGTTGCAGTCGAGGAGACGCTGAACCATTTGATTTTGAGAAAGGGAAAGGATGGATATATGACCCCCATTGTGTCATTTTTGCAAGAAATCTAACATACAAGCATGATCCAAATGTCTTAGTAGAAAGGACTACAAACCTAGAGTTCTGAGAAGAGGTCAAGAAGATGCTAGGATGTGGGACTATTATCCCAAGCTAGTATAGTATAGACCACTCATCCTATAGAAACACCCCACTCAGAAATGCAGTCAGGAATGGATGTGGATTGACAACAGAACAAAATGCCTAAAGGGGATGAGGAGGTTGAAACCGAAGACAATGTGACAAGGAGTTTGGATTAAAGGAAATGTGTGATGCAAATAAACCAAGGGGAGAATGAGTCTGAAGAGCCAACCTTAACTATTGAACACCTTCCCTCAACCTTGTTATCAACAGGAGTCATAAAGAAAACAATTGTCGAGGGAGAAGGAACAAAAAATAAGCCCTCATTCTCTCACTATTTGGATATCAAAAGGCACGATAGGGAGATGAAAATGGAAATTTAACCTCAAGAAATGGGGGAAATAGTACAAAAAAAATATTTACAGCAGTGGATTATCAACAAGGTTGTAACATCCCCGCTATAATCCCCAGTTTAATTAATGCTTAAAGTAGATATGGTGAAATGTGGCTATGGCCAATCGAAGTAATATGAAAAATGTATTTTTGAATTTTTAATAAATAAATGTGATACCAACTGTTAGTGGATATTAACAGAGATGGGTTTTGACTAATCCACAAGAGAGAGGAATGTCTAGGATTGTCTAAGAGGGGCCCAATGGGGGAATTATTTATGGGTATTAATTCAACCCATTTTTGTGAATTTTATTATCATTTGGGACAACCTTCTATTTTCCGGTTGAGTGTATGAGAGCCCAATCATTGAATACCTGTAAGAGGGTAGGTGTGAGATTCACATCCCATAGTTATTGGAAACATGGGGATGAATACAATAAGTTTGGGAAAGAATGCGAGTCAAATTTTCTTGGGAAAAGAGAGGAATTTTGTATGGGTAGTTACATGCATGTTTTTGACATGAACAACAAGAGAGAGTAGGGGAAAATAGAATGGGAGATGGAAAAGGAAGGCTGGTTCAATTCTAGAGCATGTTGGATCTTTTTGGAGCTGAAAATTGAAGAGCCAATTTGTCAAGATTGAAGAGTGAGCTCCTGGTGAGTTGCAATGTAACATCAAGTGATTGTTGTTGTTTTTATTGGTAGTTTTCCTCGTAATGGGTTCCCTTGAGTTCCAAGTAGTGATATTTCCAGTCACCTATGCCAGAGAGACCTTGATAAATGAATGGGACACCTAAATAACTAAGATAAGTGAAGGGGTGCATTCCTTGGGTTGAGAAAGTCAAGGGGAAGAGAGCTAGAAGAAATTCGGGATAGTTGTAGGAGAATACTAGTGAATTGTGAGATATTGAGATATGAGTGGACTATGAGAGACACCCTTATTTTGTGGATTCCTAGTCCCATATCAGGGGTGACTTGCTATTTATCTTTGGAACAATAATTATATGGTTTGGTGGAACCTCTGTCCCAAATAGTTGGTTGCCCAACTGTTTTTAAAAAATAAGTGTTTACTTGTTTTTCTGAGTTATTTCATGAGTTTAATTGTTTTGCTTAGCTTTGTGTATGTGAATGGTTTAGTTGTTACTATAAATGAGTTTGTTATTTTCATTCATGTCCATTTCTTCTTGTGGTAGTTGCATATAGTTAAATGGTAACGTACAATGGTTAAATTGTGTATACTTCATAGGTAGTAAGCTATAGGATTTTGGTTAGCAACAAAATTTTGATTTTATGTGTATTTTCATGTAGTAATGTTCGTAGGTTAAGCTAGGGAAATGTTACATATTGGTATCAGAGTTCAAGGTTCAACACTGACTCTATATGGGCCAAGAGCCAGTTCAAAGTTTGCAAACAATTCGTTGTTGCAGAGTTTTCATGGTGACAAATTTGGAAAAATTTGGGAAAATAGAGTGAAATCCCCAATTTCCTTAGAAAATGTGAGTTGATTCATCTCATAATAGTTGAAGAGTAGATTTGTGGTGTTACTCCACAATTCATAGAGTTAGTTTTGGCCTGGGAGGTCATTTTTTTGAATTTTAATGGTGACAGAAGAAATTGAGGAAGCAATGGCCCAAATCGTATGTGATTCATAAATCGACAACCGAGATCAAATATGGAGCTATTAGTAACTTTTATGTCATCTACGAAAGAATTTGGATCAATTTTTAGGGGTGATTCTAACTGTTCGTTGGATAGCAGGATTGAACCTTGACTGTTGATTGGGAGTCGTCGATCGGGATGGTCGGGTCTACGAGAGTAAGCTCGCAGGGGATAAGCTTGTTGGAGAAGCTTTGCAAGAGTGGGATTGTTGGCCCTTGGGTATGGATTGAGAAGAAAAATAGAAAAAAGGAAGAGGAAAGACTAAATGCGAACTGCGCGGAAGACACGTTGATTGAGATCAGGTCGAAGTGGCCAAAGAAGTAGAAAAGAAGGAGTGAAGTATGGGAGAGTGAACTGTTGGATGAGAAGATAGAGAATAACAGATTAGTAAGGAAGATGGATCGTGGACAACTCAGCAAGAGGAAAAAACCACTGGTATAAGCTTTGGAGTACTTCGCAGGAAGGAAGGAAGGATAGGTTGGCGAAGCCTGAAAAATGTGGGTCAAGTTGACCTAGGGTTTTGGTATCTAGGGTTTTGACACCTAGGTTTTAGCCTAAGGTTGTCCGAGGCTCGATGTTATGTATAAATAAAGGTCAATAGGACCCAGGATCGAGTCGATTATGTTATCTGAATGGTTTTTATTATTGATGAGAGAGGGAAGTATCGTGTGGTGAGAAAAGTTTGTGTTGTAAGATCTTCAACTGGGTGCGAAGATCAACCCTACAGCTGGGTGCACAGGGAGGGGAGAGGAGAAAGAGAAGAAGAGAGAAATATGCAAGCCATGAGCGTAGATAAAAATGTATGTTTTATATAATATCAAGAAACACAGTTCCGTAGACGTAGCCCTACGGAGAAGGTGAACCATGTATATCTTATTGTTGTGTGGTTAATGTTGTGTTCTTTGTCTTTTGACTTCTCTGTTATTGCATTATTGTGCTAGATCTGAGGTATACTGTGTGAAGTAGGTTTAAGCTGTTAAATGATATCTATATGTTGTGTTGTTGTTGTATTGGATCCACTTTGCATTTCCTCTAGTTGTAGAAACCTGTGTCCTGCAACCCCCTATAGCTATTTCGGATGAGACTGCATCTGCTTCACAGGTGTTTCCAAAAGGGCCAGTAGTTAGGGCTTGTTGGTGCATTGTTAGAGATGAACCCTGGGTCTGCCCCTGTGCCAACAAATGGCTATGTTGTCGGGATCGAGATCTTCTTGAGGGAATGTCAAGGTGGTTTCCATCGAAGACAAAGATTCAGAAATGGATAGAAGAACAAGAGAAGGACTTCACATAAGCATAGAAAAAGAACCCTAATCTGAGCATAGAAGACTGGTTGGGAAGGTATATCTTTACTAATATACACAAGATTTTCTTTGGAGGAATTCACAAGGAGCTATACGAGGGGTTAGCCAGATTAGTAGATACCTAGTTTGAGATCAGATCTAGACCGCCTGTGGTTTGGACGTCGACCCTGATCAAGAAGGTTAAGAGAGTTGATAACGTCGTGTGAGGAGAAGTAGATCCCTGGTTTTATAGCACCATTGGAGGTTACATCATTGAGTTTGTTGTTGATAGAGTAGAGTCATATAGCCAAGCATAGAGATATTTCTTTAATGGACCTAGAGGAAAATTTTTACATTTTTTGAAGTTGAAGATCAAGATGCTATTGCATGAGAAGAACATATTGAATATACAGTAGTTGGTCATATTGAAAAGCTAATGTTCAAGAATTCAGACAGCGACAACAACAAAGAGGTTGGACATACGCGCAGTGGGATGTTCTTCAAAGAAGTTTTTTTGGAGAACCTGTTCATGTAGGATTACGAACCACTTCTATAGGAAGAAGGGTTTTACAGTGGAGAAGAAGATGAGTTACTGAATGAGGAACATTCAGGGTTCATTGCACCAATAGAAGAGAAGACTGTAGAACCTCCTCAAGAAGAATAAAAAACTTCAAGAACTGCGCAGGCTGTTGAAGTAAGTATTATTAATCCTCTGGTTGTTTCAACAACATTAAGTAACTAGAGTAATCAAAGTAGTCAGAGTCATCAGAGAACTCAGAGCACTATTACAAGCAGTTCAACACATACTCAGTCATGAAAACTAGGAAGATCCATGGCAGATGAGATGAGGTTACCCACGTTTAGGGGAGACATATGTGAATATCCTGATCAACATTGGTTTCTGTGTGAAGCTATATGGAGTATTAAGAATTCCACCAATGAAGTTGTTAAATGAGCTTAGTTTAGTACTACCCTACGAGACCACACACTGAGTTGGTACATGAAATTTGTCCAAGGAGTTTCACAGCTGAAACCATTGAACGCGATTAAGACTACATTGATCATTGATTTCAAGAAACCCAAGTCAAAGTCACAGTGAATTACAGAGTTGAAGGAGATCAAGAAGAAAGTAGTTGAACCTATTTGGGAATTTGATCAGAGGTTTAAAACCTTGACAGGTCGTTTGAGTTTTTAGATCCCAGATGAACAGAACAAAGAATGGTTCATTGTTTCCCTCCTACCACACATCAGAGACCCTTTGATGCAGCAGAAGATTGCTTCGCAAGCTGAGGCATTGGAGATCTCCATGAAACTAGAATCAACCCCTATGGGAGAGTCTAACTCAGGTATGATTCAAATCTTGAGTCAGTTAACCAACTTGTCTCTCTAGGTGGAAGATATGAAGAAATACAAAGGAAAAGATAAAAGAGAAGACATCTGGTGTATCATATGCAAATAAGAAGGCCATGATAAGGAGCATTGTCCCCTATTCTATGAATACTTGGCTTTTGGAGCTCCAAGCCCTTTGAAGCAGGTTACTCTACCTTGGTGCAAGGTATGTAGAAATAGACATCACCCTGGTGAATTCTATTACATGAAAAAATATGTTCAGACACCTACAAATATTTACTTCACATTCTGTAAATCTGTGGGGCATGATGAGAAGGACTGTAGAGCTTATGATCTCTTGCATGAAAGGTCAAGAGATACATATAGGATTCAAGGCGAAGTACAACAAGAAGGAAGAACTACACAGTGTACTTTCCCAGGAAGAGGAAAATTCAACCCTCATGGTGGATTCAGAGGAAGAGGATGAGGAGGAAGCATGGGTCGAGGATGAGGTTAGATCATCTGTTATAACTGTGCACAGTCGGGTCACTTGGCAAGGGATTGTTAGAACCCTTGTACCACTTGCAGTTACTGCAACTCATTTGAACATGTCATAGAATATTGTCCTGCATTGTTAGCCAAACTTCAGGAGAGATGAGGAGGAAACCAAAAAGTACAACTGATCTCTACAGAACCTTGTAGAGAAAACCCTAGAGTCGATGTTATCACTAGAGGAGGTGTTGTTACAGGCGAAGACATAGTAATACTAGGAAAGATTACAGAACAATCAAGAGTTAGAAAAGTTGTAGAGAAGACACAAGAGTTTGATCCAAAGAAAGAGAAACAGATATTTGAGGAAGAAAGAAAATAATTTGGAAAATATTAGTATTCTTCATCTAAAGCACGACCATAAATAAGAGAATATTGAATGCCTATGGAATTTTATCAGTATTCTTCACCCAGAGAAGGAAAGGAGGTAAGTAAGCATATGGAATTCTTATGTACTTGCATTAATTTGATAAAGTATGAAAGCGTTGTACAAGAGCTACAAAACTTGACCAGACATTATGAAATAGGAAAGGTAGATCCCTTACTAAGTAGGGAAGTACATCAAGTATCTAAAAAGAGAAGGACAAATAAGGAGATTCATCTGAATGCTCAGATTGGAGATTATGATATAGATTATGTGGTCCTCGACTTAGGGTCGGAGGTCAATGTTATGATGAAGCAGACCTGGGCACTAATGGGAAAACCTAAGTTGATATATTCCCCCATTAAGCTTAGGATGGCCAATAAGTGGGCTGTGAGCCCCTTTGGAAGATTGGAACATGTCCTTGTGGACATTGATGGGGTCAGAACGTTTCTATAATTCAAAGTAATTGAGATAGTCGATGATAGTAGTCCTTATCCCACGTTGTTAGGAATTTATTGGGCCTTCAATAATTATATTGTGGTTGACTTAAAGAAAAGAAGAATGACATTTGAAGGTGATGGCCTTAGGTTCATTTCACCTTTGGATCCTGATGAAGGTCGTAGATACACAGAGCCCATAAGAGAAGAGGATCATGCATATGAGCTAGAGAATATAACAAATTAACAGTAAGACAACAAAATTACATTAATCCTATAGTAGATGGAAATTTAAGCTGGCAAAGTGACAACGCCTATTCATTAGACTCAGAAGAAGCACTAGAAACTTGAAAAAAAAATTGTATGAAGTCTTTGCGCGGCGATGTGCTAGATTAACCAAAAAAGTTCACTGGATTGACACACCAGTAAATAATTTTCCCACCTTTGATGGTTTGAACCATTTAAAAACTTTCTTGCTAGAATTTGAAGAAATTGTACCAGTACAATAGACATTGTTGGCACTGGACAAAGCTTTGAAGGCTACTCCAACAAGATGGTGGAGAGCGCATAAGAAGAACATCGTGAACTGGGTGCAATGTCGCACTTTGATAACAACATGCTTCTCAGAGCAAGTAGAAGGATGTGAAGTTAGATACATAGGTCAAAGTTGTCCGAGAGACCATGTGAGAAGTTTCGAGGAAGCCTGGAGCAACATTCCTCAGGAGCAGTGGGTGCATAAATTCATTAACACACTGGATACAAACCTTATCAACCGGTACCTTCAAGCAGAACTGCGCCTCATCACTACGGATTGGCAAGGTATGAATCAGAACTTCGTAGCCACATTCTTATTTGAAATTCAATACCCTATGGTAGATAAATCTTTACAGCTTATAATACATAAATTACTTGAGGAGGCACCTAACCTCCCTTTGGAGCAAGATGAGGATGAATGGACTACACCTCTTCAGAAACTGCAAGGATGTTACAATATCAATGTCGATGAAGATGATGATCCTAGGAATGTGCACATCCCAGAAACAGAAGGACAAAAAGATATAGAAGGACCAGGAGTTGAACTACCTTTCATTGGACAACCAATTAAAATCAAGAGAGTCAATATTGGGACAGAGCAAGCCCCCTAAGCTGGCCAACGTTGGAGATTATTAGGATGATGCCACTATCGACAAGATCACATAATTACTGCATGAATATCAAGACTTGTTTCCAACCAAGTTCACTGATATGAAAGGCATCAAAGGACCTATGGGAGAAATGAAGATTCCCTTGAAACCAGATGTAAGACCATTCAAGTAGAGACCATACAGACTAAATCCTAAGTATAAGGAGAAAGTTAAGATTGAACTAGACAACATGTTGGAAGTAGGAATCATTGAACCTGTTGAAGAGTCAGAATGGATTATCCCTATGGTGGTTCAAGACAAGAAACTAGGAGAGATCAAAATCTGTGTAGACTTGAGGAAATTGAATGATGCATGTCTACATGACCCATTTCCTACATCGTTTACATACGAAGTGTTAGATAATGTGGGATAACAGAAATTCTACCCCTTCACTGATGGATTTTCAGGTTATCACCAGATCAGGATTACCAAGGAAGATCGACATAAGACCACATTTGAAACAGAATGGGGATCCTACCAATATACAGTGATGCCTTTTGGACTGAAGAATGCACCATCCATCTTTTCTACGGTGGTGGTCGAAGCATTCAAGGAGTTTCTACATAAATTTTTGGAAGCCTGTTTTGACGATTGGACTGTTTTTAGCTTGTTACAAAATCATATTGAATGCTTAAGACTAATGTTGGGTAAGTGCAGGCAATGTTAGATTTCCCTAAACCTGAAGAAATGCATTTTCTTTTCACCCTTTGGATCACTGCTAGGCCATATTCTGTGCAAGTAGGTCTTGTTGGTAGATCCATCCGAGATTTCCATTATTTTTTTATCTACCCCCAACCCCCTTCTTCAGTCAGATAGTTGTGCACTGTGCTGGGACATACTGGATACTACAAAAAGTTCATTAAGGGATATCCACAGATTACAGTACCTATGGAGAAGCTTTTAAAGAAAGATTGTCAGTTTCATTGGACAAAAGAATGCCAAGGGAGCTTCGACACACTAAAATAGAAAATGGTTGCTATGCCTATTCTATTTTTTTTAGACTGGAGTAAGGAATTTCATGTGCACGTCGATGCATCCTCTATTGCATTGGGAGCATTATTAGCACAATCAAGAACATGAGGTATTGACCACCTGTTATCCTTTGCTAGCATGAAGCTCTCAACAGCTGATGTAAATTACACTACCACTGAAAGAGAAGGATTAGCCATGGTGTATGTGCTGCAAAAATTTCGTCAGTACTTGTTGGGAGGACACTTTAAGATGTTCACATTTCACTCTGTGCTGAAATAATTAGTCAACAAGCCAATGTTGGGGGGAAGGATATGCATATGGCTTCTGCTATTTCATGAATATGATTTTGAAATTGTGGTAAAGCCGGGGAGAATGAACAAGGGACCTGACCACTTGTCTAGGTTGGAACATGGAGAGGAACCTACTAGTTTGGAGGATACACTGCCAGATGCATAGTTGTTGGCCATCGGAAATATTGATGATCACTTCGCAGAGATAGTTCAGTTCCTATCAACACAAATGGCACCTCGCGAATACATAGTCATTCATAAGAAACAACTGGTAGTGTGCGCTACAGATTTTTCACTTATAGTTGGATAGTTATATAAGATGGGACCTGGTGAGATCTTGAGGAGATGTGTTATGAAGGAAAAAAGACCACTAATTTTGGTAGAATCACATGAAGGCATCGTAGGAGGACACTACGCAAGGAAAGAAACAGTGCAGAAGGTTCTGCGAGCTAGCCTCTGGTGGCCCACTTTACACAGAGATGCTAAAGAATACTACAGAGCCTGCGATGTATGCTAAAGAGTTGGGAAACTTTCCAGAAGAGATGATATGCCTTTAGCACCCTAGCTAACCTTACAGACATTTGAGAAATGGGCCATTGACTTCGTGGGACCTATCAACCCACCAGGAAAGTGCATAGAAGTAAGATACATCATCACTGCAACAAAGTATTTGACCAGATGGGTAGAAGAAAGAGCAGTTAAGGACTATAGTGCAACTATAGCTGCGCGTTTCATATTTGATGATATCATAACTAAGTTTGGATGCCCGAAGATCCTTATGAGTGATCAAGGTACACATTTTATTAATCAAACTATTGAAGCCTTGACTCAGGAATTTGAAGTTCATCACCAGAAGAGCACTCCATATCATCCACAAGCAAATGGTATAGTTGAAGCCTTCAACAATATTTTGGAGACTACGTTGATGAAGATTTGCAGTGTAAACAGAGATGACTGGGATTTGAGAGTAGAAGTTGTGTTATGGGCTTATAGAACCACTTGTAAGAAGCTGACAATGCAGACCCCATTTACGTTGGTTTATGGTTTAGAAGCAGTTGTGCCTATGGAATACTTAGTTCCTAGCCTAAGGATTGCAACATTCACATATATGGATGACACTAGCGCACTGCAAGATAGACTTGCGCAGTTGGTAGAGCTCGAGGAAGATATATTTATTGTAGGATTCCATCAGCAGGTACAGAAAGAATGAGAGAAGGATTACCATGATAGACACATTAGGAAGAAATCCTTTAAGCAATGAGATCTAGTATTGGTATATGATAGCAAGTTCATGAAGCATCCAGGGAAGTTCAGAACACATTGGCTGGGACCATACAAGGTTTCCTATGTTACAGAAGGAGGAGCTGCACAGTTGAAGACTTTGAATAAAGAATGGAAGGAAGGTTTGGTGAATGGGAGTTAGTTGAAATTGTACTCTCACAACCAGTTGCCTCATAGCTCTCAATAGAAGTAGAAGGAGAAGGGTCTAGGTACTAAGGGCAGTTGAAACTGGGTATTAGACAAAAAGAATATAGTCTTCACATAGTGGGGAGGAACGAATCCAAAATCACAGGATGCATTGTGTAGTCTGAAGTTAAACTAAAGCAAAAGGTTCATATCAAAGTGCCTCGGGACGAATCATAGGTGAGTGTTGGGGGGCTGTTGGCCCTTGGGTATGGATTGATAATTAAAACAAGAAAAAAGGAAGAGGAAAGATGAAATGAAAATTGTGCGAAGACACATTGACTGAGATTAGGTTGAAGTGGCCAAAGAATCATAAAAGAAGGAGCGAAGTACGAGAGAGCAAGCCATTGGACTAGAAGATAGAGAAGAAAAAATAAGCAAGGAAGATGGATCATGGACAACTCAACAAGCGGAAAAAGCCATTGGTATATTCTTTGGAGTACTTTGCGGGAAGGAAGGAAAGACAGGTTGGCAAAGCCTAGAAAACGTGGATCAAGTTGACCCAGGGTTTTAGACACCTAGGGTTTTGGTATCTAGGGTTTTGACACCTAGGTTTTAGCCTAAGGTTGTCCGAGAGTCAATGTAATGTATAAATAAAGGTCAAGAGGACCTGGGATCGGGTAGATTATTTTAATTGAATGGTTGTTATTATTGATGAGAGAGGGAAGTATCATGTGGTGAGAAAATTCTGTGTTGTAAGATCTTCAGTTGGGTGTGAAGATCAACCATGCAGATGGGTGCGCAGGGAGGGGAGAGGAGAAAGAGAAGAAGAGAGAAATTTGCAGGCTAAGAGCGTAGATAACACTGCATGTTTTATATAATATCAAGAAACACAGTTTTGTGGGCGTAGCCCTAGGGAGAGGGTGAACCACGTATATCTTGTTGTTGTGTGGTTAATGTTGTGTTCTTTGTCTTCTTATTTATTTGTTATTGCATTATTGTGCTAGATCTGAGGTATACTGTGCAAAGTAGGTTTAAGTTGGTAAATGATATCTAGATGTTGTGCTGTTGTTGTATTGGATCCACTTTGCATTTCCTTTGGTTGTATACACCTGTGTCCTGCAACCCCCTATATCTACTTCGAGTGAGACTACATCTGATTCGTAGGTGTTGCCGAAAGGGCCAGTAGTTAGGGCTTGCTGGTGCGTTGTTAGAGCTGAACCCTGGGTATGCCCTTGTTCCAACAGGGATCATGGGAAAAACATTAAGTCTATGTTTTGGAAGTTGCAAGGGAATGTACACAAGGAAGGTTCCACATAGTTTTTTGGGTGTGGGTTCATGGGAAAACCTAAAGTTCGTATATTGGTAGTCGCAGAGAAATGTCTGTGAAGGAAAGGAAACGTAGTTTTGCAGGTTGTGGCTCACTGGAAAACCTTGAGTTTGTGTTTTGATAGTTGCAAATAAATTCCCATGAAGGAAAGGTCGTGAAGTTTTGTGAGTTGCGATTCATGGGAAAATCTAAATATGGTGTGTTGACAATGGTAGGGAAAATTTTACAAAGGTAAAGGGATACAAAATGGAAGTGACCATGAAGATAAAGTCGTTAGGATTGTGGATTGTAGTTTAGGGAAGATCTTGATGGCATGTAACTTGACCTGTCCATAGAGAATAGTCTAAAAAGGAATCTGTTTTTCTCATGGGTTGTGGGTGGCAGGGGATTCTAAAGGTGTGTTAAGTTGACCCATCTGGGAGAATCATCCATAAAGAGAAAGAGTTGATAGAATTGAGATTGGTTCACGGACCGTGGGATTCGGGGAAGTTCGAACATAGGGTAACTTGATTCTCTCAATGGAAAAGGGGTGAAAAGGTGTTTCATGAGGTCAGGGTTTCGAATTATGGTCTATTACAATAGGAAAACTATTAATTTTCTATGTAAAATTGTAGTTTTTGTAGGTCTTCAACTTGCGGGGAATTTTTGAGGGCCTAAATGATGTTTTTAGGTAGTCAAAAGTCACATGAATAGGGTGTGGAAAGGTTCACCATGTGTTTACTACTTAAATAAAATAGCTCAAGAAGAGATTTCCAATGAGATATTCTAAGTGCAGAACAATGCCTGTATGAGGAAGTTACATCCTAAACAGTACAAGGTATATTTTAGGTACCAATTTGCTTCTAGAGGGAATAACTTCTTGCTCTAAAGTTTGTTTGGGGCACATGAATAGTCTATGGAAAGCTTATGAACCATAGAATACATTCAAAGATCTAGATTTGCGATTTGGGTACACAAAAATATGAAGGAAGAGAATGAAGACACATGTACCAGATAAGGTAAAAATGGGAAAACAATCAAAACTTTTGTAGACCATAACTTTTAGCTTAAACCTGAGATTTGGGAAAACAAATAGTTGATGTAAAGGTTGTGAGGAGGAGAATCCTTCTATCAACCCAAAAATTTAATTTGAGTATCAATTTTGAATTCAACTGAAAATAACATGAATAGTGTCATTAAAGAGCAAGAAAATTTATGCATTCTTTTTCCAGAACTGTATATATGCATGTATATATTTTTGTCTAACAAAACATTATTGCATGCACATTTTTCTTACATAATTTTGAGGTACAGGAAAGAAGTTTAGTTCTTGTATGAGAACTATAGGCATGGAGGATTCCCAAGGGTCCTACAACCATGAAGAGGAATTCGTAGGGCTACATGTCAACATGGGAAATGTTGAATATTTGTCAATAGACATCAATGGACTCAACACAAAGGTAGATGTGAACATTATACAATTGGGTTCATATGATTTTCTAATTGGTGTGGATTGGTTGGAGAAACACCATGTTGTTATAGATTGTTACAACAAGACACTCATTTTTCTTGATGACAAGGGGCACTAGGGAAAAGTTCAAGGAACTCCAAGAGATGTAGATATTAGGGAAATTTCATCCATGTAGGTCAAAAACAGTTTTAGGAAGGGATGTCATATTTTTGTAGCCCTTATGAAAGAGGCAATTAGAGATAAAGTGGCAAGTATTGAAGATTACCGAGTCTTGAAATATTTTGAATATGTTTTTGGGGAAATCCTAGGATTACCACCAAAGAGAGACATCGATTTTTCTATTGACTTGGTGGCAGGGGATGCCCCAATGTCCAAGACACCTTACAAAATGGGCACACAATAATTGTAAAGAGTTGCAAATGCAACTTGAATAAATTTTGAAGAAGGGGTATATACTCCCAAGTGTCTCACCTTGGGGTGCCCTAGTTCTTTTTGTGAAGAAGAAATATTGAACCTTAAGGTTGTGTATTGATTTAAGGAAGCTAAACAATGTCACCATAAAGAAAAAATATCCCTTGCAAAAGATTGATGATTTATTTGATCATCTAGAAGGTGCAAGAATCTTTTCCAAGATTGACTTGAGATCAAGTTGTCATCAAGTGAGGATAAAGAAAGAGGATATCAGCAAAACAACGTTTAGAACAATATATTGGCATTATGAATTTACGGTAGTGCCATTTGGACTATCAAATGCCCCAACTATTTTCATATTCTTGATTAATGGAGTGTTCAGGGAATACTTGGACAAGTTTGTGAATGTTTTCCTAGATGATATTCTCATCTACTCCAAGACAAAACTGGAACATGAGCATCATTTAAGAATGGTGTTTCAAGTTTTAAGAGAGAACAAGTTGTATGCCAAACTAAGTGCATATTTTATAATAATAAAAAGATCCACTATTTGGGGTATATTATTTCAATATATGGGATAACAGTGGATCAATACACAAGATGGACCATGTTGTGTTAGGAAAGGGACCAAATAGTACCAGATTTTACCAATATTTTCCATACTCTACACACCAAATTAGGTATCAAAGAATCTGAATGACATCTAGTGATCAAATACCGTGGGTGTCTGCACAAATACATTCAAACACAAATAGAGTTTCTAGACATTGCATCATTAGGTACGGCTTATAGATATGTTGTCAAGATCGAGAAGAAATTTAAACCGAAGAGGTGAGAGTTAGGATTTACAAATTCCTCACAACCGAAGTAGGGAAAATGCGGTCCCAACCCACCAAACAAGGGACAAAGAAAATATGGTCACTCTCAGGATAACTAGTCCAAGTTGCAACCCAAGAAGGGTAATGAGAAGTTGGAAAAGGACATGGGAAAGTGGTGTGAATACCATAAAATCCCTTGGCACAACACCGAATAATGTTTCTCCAAGCAGTCACTGGTGGTCAAGCTGAAAGCTTCTGAGTCAGAGGCAGATTCTGACTCTGAATCGAATCCAAAAAGTGGGAAGCGTATCATCGATGTTGAACCCAATTCCATTGTCACTATCACCAAAGTCCAACCAAGTAAACTAGAAGAAACAGAGGAAGGGGAACACCTCTTCCACTCACAGATGTGGGTAAAGGGGACTACACTAAATTTCATTGTCAATATCAGCAGTCAGAAGAACTCGATCTCAATAGAGGTTTTCAAGTGGTTGGACCTGCCGATAACACTACACCCACAACCCTACACCATTGGGTGGCTTTTCCAAGGACGAGATCTCTACGTCATCCAACAATTTCATCATCCCTACAACATCAAGCCCTTCAAAGATGAGGTATTGTGTGATATTGCTCCCCTTGAAGTTTGTGATCTTCTTTTAGGAAATCCATATTTGTGGAAGAGACATGTTGTGTATGACTGTAGACCCCACAATGTTATTATTACTTTGGGTAGACAATTGTATATGATACCAGAGGTAGCGCCGACTACTGCTATTTCTTTAATATCCACTAAGAAATGCAGTAAGGTCATTTCACAAAACAGGAAGTTCATCTTCTTTGTGATCCATGCTCATGGTAAGAAAAATGTTGTTTCCACATCTATGACCTCTACATAGAGCCTCTCTTTATAGCATAAGAAAGTGTATGGGATCGTGGAAGAGTATAGAGACATCTTCTCCTCACCCACCGGGGTACCGACACACTGTCAATTCAAGCATCCAATTGATCTAACCCTCAGTAAACCGCTGCCTAATGGACTAGTCTATCATTGCTCGTTGGTGGAAAATGATGAAATCAAGTGCCATATCCAAGAGCTACTTCAAAAGGGGCACATCTGACACAACTCCTCCCCTTGCGGAAGCCCGATTGTGATGGTGTATAAGAAAGATGAGACATGGCGGCTCTGCATCGATTACATAGCGTTAAAAAAAATCACAGTCAGGAACCATGTTATGAGGAAAATAACTCTATGGCATGGGGTAAACCAGAACAAACAGGAAATGACTACAGAAATCAACTCTAATCTCAAGTATGATATATAAAAAAAAATGCTAACAAGACAAGATAAAGAGCCTACCTTGTCCATACGTTCGATGAAGTCCATCATTGATCACTTGAATCAAAGCTATACACATCCAACTTGTCCTCAACAACCAAGATACACAAGCATATGGTGATAATATATAAAGTTAGCACATATAACAACATAATCCATCAATATTCATAACAAATACGTCCATAGAATAACAATTCAAATATTTGTAAGACATTAATTGGACGAGAAGAGAGTATTTCTATTAAAATATGAACAACATAAGTATATGAATGAAAAACTTTCGTGTTGGTACGTCTCGAAACCGAGAAACTAAGTCCCTTCCAGTTGGGCCTCCACCACTTCAATCCTCCACCAAAGGCAAGATCATATTAGAGAGACAATGAGGTTATCCATCAAATAGGGAAGAGCTTGGGGGCTGAACAATGTGTTCAGACTTAAAAGGAAAAGGGATGTAGACTCAATATGAAGTGAATAATTTCTCTAGAGTAAATTTTCTCTCAAAGTTGAATTCTTCTCATCTCTTCCACAAATTGGATATGGCCCATTTATAGCCTTCAAATGGAATTGAAGGGTTGAGTTAGAAATTTTCTTGTATATGGAAGGTCAAGGATCATGGATCTCGTGACGTAACATGGAAACCCAACACCATTTGTTAATTTTAGGCAAAAAACCCGAGGTACACAGGTTGTAATGGTGCAACCTACGTATACACATGTTGTATAGTTGTTAGGGTGCGTATATGTGGAAAAATACAATTTTTATCTTTAGGAACTTCAAAAAGGGACTTCAAGTCTGCATAGGGAAATGGAAAAGGCCTTTTGAGAACATTGCATGGGGTAAGGAAAATCTTGCTATAATAGATGCCATCTAATGTGTGAGGTCAGAGGAGTATCTACGATGTCCAAAATACATTATAATTCCCAGAAGTGGGGTAATGGAGACCTACCTGGACGAACTAGTTGCTCATAATAATATTACAATCCATAATGACTTTTTACACATGGCTGCAAATTTGAATTACACTATAGATCCATGTGGAAATATACCAAACAATTGTTCATGGCCATGTATAGGAAATACAAAAGTAGATACATGCCATAGACTGTGATAGTCATGAACAAGGCCTGGTGAAAACCAGTCTCGAAATTAATCTGAAGATATCTATATACAATGGAGTACAATCAGATCTCCCATGATTACTGAAGTCATAGAGGTACTAGTCCAATGAATTATAGAAACAACTCAGAAAAGTTGCGACCATGAACTGATGTCTTCAATTCTTCTACACGATCTGCCAAAGGTGCAAGTATACATCATGTGAATAAAGGAGTTGAGGTCAAACACGATGAGACTTTGTTTTATTACCGATCATTAAGGTATATCATTAACACATAGGAGACAGCCTACCGATAATAAAATTAGGTATCAAGGCACTAAGTACATTCTTACAAGTGTGAATAAAGGAGTTGAGGTTGAACACTTGAAGAATCCATCGATCATGAGACATTGATGTATTCCCAACCGTCGATGGTGAGAAAACCTTCCATTGATGACTACAAGCCACTAGGCACTCATAGGACTCTAGGCCTCGTTTCCAAAATAGATGAGATGAAGTCAATGGAAGGAGACCCATTGAAAGGAGAGCATTAAGGAATCTCTCATCAATCATCATGAGGTACAAAGCAGGAGCTTGATGATTTGGAGGAACTCGTAAGAAGAACATGTTCACGAACCAATGACCCTGTGCATCTTTTGCATGCACCAGATGCAAGCAGTGCACGAAAAATACCCTATGAATAACAACCAATAAGTAAAATTGTTGACAAAGGTGATGAAGTAACCAATAAGGATAATGGCTTCCAAGACACTACATGAATCCCAATGTGTGAATAGGTTTATTTTCATTGAACACAAGGGAAACCCCCCAGTCAACGACCAATGAGGAGATGTCATCTATTGGGTTCAAGGTTACCTACCCATAAGGAAAGTAGGACTAGGGAACATGGTAGGAATACAACTTCATGTAATTATGAGACACACTGAGGGTATGGACGACATGCAAAGTCAAGAGTTCTGAGAAATGGCTGACACAGGCTGATAGACATCCTTTGAACAAAAGCATGAGGCATATAGATGACTCTGGAAGCATAGAATTAATTATGAAACTTTGTGATGCAGGAGGCACCAATAAAAATCTCTATAGGGACTAGAAGAGTAACCAGTCAGGGGAGTAAACTCTATGTAACAAGCCCAGCTTCCTAAGGTCATGCTAAACCCAAAATTTTGATGACAGGTGGTCTCAAAATTTTATGTTTTGTTCAAAGGAGACACGACTTCTGCCAACATCGGATAATATTCTTTTCTGGCCCGTCTTTTTTTTTTTTTCATATTCAAATGAATGTTATGATACAGAAGAGGAAACAATTGTCGTGAGTAAGAAACTAATCCCAACAATGGAACATACCTATGCTCAATGCAAGGAGGTGCATGCAGGATATAGGCACTCAGGGGAATGTTTCCTCTTGGGGTATAGGGTGTCAAGCTTGAAAGGATATAATCAAGGCTATACTTGGCTAATGATGCAAACTATTGAGGTGATAGGATTATAATGCAAAAGTGAGAACCGAAAATAGGCTCAATACTACAAGCAAGAGAATGAGATGCAATTACAACTTAACTCCAAAGAATGTCCTTTTTCGTAAGTTTAGTCCCCTAGGCCCAAAAAAGTATAAACTAATACCCAGGAGAAGTCTTCTAGCCACTAGTGACTAGAGTATTCCTTTTTCGAAATTAGTCTACTTGGACCGAAAAAGGGTTAAACTTACACCAAATAGACGTTCTTTCAAATCCAATTTACGAGTGTGAAAGAGACAATTTCACTCGACAATATTTTCACTTTTTGAGAGAGTTGGAAAAGAGCTTAACAAGACTTGTGGGATAATTTTCTAAGCAACATATCATGGGGGAGGCCAGGGATCCTGTGTAGAACTTCTTTCGAAAGTCAACAACTCATAGATAACTGACAGAATCTTGGGAAAACCCAAATCTTTCCAAGTTGAGGAGGATAAAATACTTGCAGAGGTTACCTTATATACAATATATTGAATAATTCCCCTTATCTGGAAGGGTGTAGAAGAAGTAAGTTGAGGCTCTACAAGATCATTCCAATCAAAGGAAACCATCCTAGGACTCGGAGGGAGTGTACTCAGAGAGAGTGGAATTCTCCCTTGTTTATAAGTTACAGGACTAGAAATACTAAGGACATGGTCGAAAGACACATCACCCCTCAAAAGAATAGTGGGATTGACCAAAGATTGCATTGACAATGTCACTTACTTAGACTTTTCACTCTCCAAGAGAAGAGTGGGATCGATGAAATATTGCATCGGCACGACCACTTATTCAATCATTGGTTGAATATGATGTGATATAATAAGGTCAAGAGACGGATCACCCCCAAAAACAAGATTGGTTTCGGCTGAAGATTTCATTGACACGACTGCTGGTTGTGTTGTGGGGTTTTCCTACCCTACGGACTAATAAGCTAGGGCTCTAAGCTTATACACAGATCATGACCCTTTAGATTTAACCTTTAACCTTCTACCCAAAATCTCAACCCCTTTTCTCAGACAAGCACAGGAAGAATGAACTAACCTTTTTTACCGAAGGTCGAAGCAGATCCTCCGTTGAGTTGTTGTCTCCTTGCTACTGCTGCTCCTTCCACAAAGCTTTCCTGCAAACAAGACAAAAACATACATGCATGCTACTGATCTACTAGGGGGTTAGAGATAAAACATAAATCAGATAACATAGATGAGATTCATGTATTTCGGGACGGGAAAAGTATCTTTTTCATTAACATCAATACAAATCAACTTACAATGATTTATGAGATTGGCCATCGTTCCACGATCCCGATCCTGGGCTCTTCCTCTTCTTTCTGTCCTCCAACTGCTGCTACATGTATTTCTCCTAAAGCTTGAGGCTAGGCTAAAGGGTTGGGATAGAACTGGCTTGGCAATTTGGCATAGTTTCTTTGCTATGATTTTCCTCCTTTGAATAGTACCCCTACCCCTCCTTTTATAGGCTGGAAGGAGCTAGGGTGTTTGGCGAACTCTCAGCCATGCATGGCTCGGAGTTCCAGTTAACTAACAAAAAGCCTTGTGTCCCGGCGGAAACTTTCCTGATTTTTTGCTTTGTTAGGTACCCGCGGGCTGTTTTGGGTTAGCCCGCGGATGCCCGCGTGCAGTATAAGGACAGCAAGCGGATGCCCGCGCCCAGTGAGAAGTTAGGGCACGGGTTGCTTGTTTTAAGTGGTTTTTTGAGGAATTATTCAGCATGGCTTTGGCTAGGAAGAGGCATGAGAAGGCCTGATGCCAGGTAAGCAGGGATGGTGCATTTTAGGGTTATAACAGATGCCCCCTAATGTGTGAGGTCAGAAGAGCATCTGATGGACGAAATACATTACCAATTATTTACCAATCTGTACTGATGTGCTGAATGAGGGAGCCCAGGAATCGGGAATCGGGAAGTGCCATCTGCAAAAAATATCAAATGTCTCACCGAGGCGGGCATACCCATGCTCGGGATAAATCAGAATCATGGCTACCAATCAAATACACTGTAGATCCATGTTAAATAACTATAGAGAGTAGCCACGAACAATACACAACGGAGCTACATCTCGAAATCAGAAAGATATACATAGGAAGTATCCATCTCTCAGAAGTTGTCTTGGCCTGATGGCTGTACTTCAGAGCTTGAGAAACAACTTCAAAATCTTCTATTACTCGGGTAGGAGTGTAATATGAGTGTATGACTGCACTACCCAGAGGTCTTCGACGGCTCGTCGGTGACGGACTTGATAAGCTTGATGATCGGACTGAAGGCTTCAGTGATTTCGAACAAAGACTTGATTGGACGTTCAGGATGGCCGGGTATGCGGACAAGAGACATATTG
>ML815303.1:68206-78755 GCA_009831015.1 Picea engelmannii
CAGTTGGTCTTCAAGAATGAAGATGAAGATGAGAAATTTGCCAGGTCCAAGAAGGTTCAGAGTCCAGCATATACAACAGCGGTGGAGTTGTTGAGATCAGTCTCCAAGTGGGAGATTGTTGGTTGTGGAGCCTTATTATCTTCCTGATTTATAGGTCTTTTACTTTCAGTCATGTTTATACCCCATGAAGTATTTACACCCTAGAAGTATGTACACTTTTTCGTGCAGGGGAGTGAAGAGGGGTGGTACTCCCTCTGCGGGGTCTGGGGGCAAGCGGGCCCCCAGCGGGGGTTCGGGGGTGAAACCCCCGAAGCAAAAATTTCCTTATAAAAGTATATTGTAATTTCATTGTAAATCTGGACCGTTCGTTATAAGGTCACAGATCTAATGGTAGATATTATGTTAGGGTTTTTTTCCCTAGAAGGAAACCCTCTTTTATGAGGGAAATGTATTACAGCTATGATTGATTGTGAATATTGTATTCTGAGAGAGGAGACTGTGAGAGAAAGAAGAGGAAGTTACAACGGGTTTTGTTGTAGGTTGCATCCCTTCATTTGCTGGATAATAATAAAGGAAGGACCTGGCAATTTCTCTGGTGGACGTAGCCCACACTGGGTGAACCCCATAAATTTGTGTCTCTCTTGTATTGTGTGTCTTCTATATTTTCTTTCTGCATTTGTTTTATTTTATTGCTCCGCGGTCCTGTTTTTCTAACACATCTAGTAGCATACCATAGTGAGACACTCTCATATACTGTCTGGAAATACCCCACCTATGACAAATAAATGTATTCCATTGTGCAATACTGTTGTCAATGGAAACATTACATTATGGGAAAGGAGACAATCATCCACACTAATCAAAATCCTCTACAGTTCATACAGACATAGGGGAAGTTGCAGAACGACCACCATCAAAATTTGTCCACATACCTACAACAGGTCCATCTCAACATCAAGTATAAAATAGGGAGCACAAATCGTGTCGTTGACTACCTTAGTCTCCTTCCCATTGTTGCACTCACCACAATTATTTATTCCTGTGTGCATTATCCAGGTGGATATTAGTGGCCACCCACCTTTTCCAACTGGCTCAAAACAATTTTTTAGCAATTTTGGTAATTTACTATTTTTAGCAGTTTTTAACTTCCGGGGCCATTTTGAGGGCCTATATGAAGGTTTTTTGGGATCGATATTCTCAATGATATTTGAAGGATCTTATTGAGTCCTCAAAATGAATCTCCTCAGCGATACCTTTCCAATGAGCTATCATGTGCCCCAAACAGAGATCATATGCAAAAAGTACGACCCCAGGAAATTGATGTACTAACTTACCCAAACGAGGCCCACATGACTTTTGGCACTTCATCTCCTAGGGTTAGGTATTTTAGATGTCTAGGGCTTGTGAAATTTTGGTTTATTATAAAAAATACCTTTAGAGCCTCATTGTAATCATGTTCTTGCGAATGATCACACTTGTCACATCTCTTCTCAGAGATAAGCCACCATCATTCCAACAAGCTTGTTTTCCACTGCATTTTATAGTTTTAGCTTATTTCTTTATTGAATAAAAAACCAATTTTATTGTATCTTTATTATTCTGTGTTAAGCATCTTTTAATAATATGTATTCGTTTCTTTCTTCTCATAAAATCCAAATAAGTGGTATTAGGGCGGTCTTCTCCTTGTCATCTTCATGCATGTCCCCAATGAGGTCAAGGTATAAAGAATTGGGTCTCGAGCTTGTTTCTCTTGGGGAAAAAATATCTTGCATGCCCAAGTGACCTCTCATGGCAGGAGAAAAGAAAGATGACAGGACAAACTATCCTTTCAAAAATTTTCTTGAAGAAGCCCTCACACAATAGAGGAATGAGATGTTGGATAGTTTCGCGCAAATCCTTTAGTGGCTACCAACATGCGACGCATCTTCCTTGAGCGGAGGCGCCGCCCCCTTCAAGGTACAAATAAAATTCAATATTCCTATATTTGAAGGTCAGATAGATGTAGATGTTGTAGACAAGTGGTTGAATCTACTATAAGGGTATTTTTATATCCATAGCTTTTCAAATAGATAAAATATTACTTTTGCGCTCCTCAAAGTCATTCCCCATGTCAAATATTGGTGGGAAACTTTCTGTGAGCAAAAGGAAACAAAGGAACCCTCATTATTCATAGTCACGGCCACCTGGGAATCCTTCAGGGATTTTATTGAGGAAAAATACTACCCTGTCGGAAGTTATGACGACTTGTATACCAAATGGACCACACTGCGGCAAGAAAGAGATCAAGCAGTGCCAGAGTTCACAAATATCTTCCATACCTTGCGCACCAATATGTGTATTAAATATTCAGAGCGACATCTAGTGCTCAAGTATCACGGTGCTCTGCATAGATACATACATACTGAAATGGAATTTCTGGACATATCGTCCTTGGGCATGACCTACCGATATACCATCAAAATCGAGCAAAAGTTGAAACAAAAGACGCGACAATTTGGGCCTGGAAACCCTCACAGGAAAAGCCAGGAAAGGGCGGCCCCAACCCACATAACAAAGGAAAAAGAAAATATGGACAATATCAAGAAAACCACTCCAAGCTGCAAGGAAAGAAGGACACCATAAAGACAAAGAAAGATACAGTGAAGTGTTGTGACTTCCATAAGAGCCCTTGGCATAACACTTTTGATTGCCGCTTAAAGTAGTCACTGGTGGCTGAAGTGAAATCCTATGAATCAGATGTGGGTTCTGACTCTGAGTCACAACCAAAAAGGGGAATATGGATCATTGGCATGGAACCCAGTTCCACCATTGCTACCACCAAGCTCCAACATGGTGAACCAGATGAGCTAGAAGAAGGTGAGCGCCTCTTTCATTCACAGATGTGGATGAAAGGCACCCCACTACACTTCATCGTTGATAGCGGTATCTAGAATAAACTCATCTCAGCAGAGGCCATCAAGCAGTTGGCCTTGCCAACAATGCTGCACCCACAACCCTACACCATTGGATGGCTCCTCCAAGTAAGCGATCTCCACGTCAACCAACAGTGTCGATTGTCGTACGACATCAAGCCCTTCAAAGACAAGGTATTGTGTGATGTTTCTCCTCTCAAAGTTTGTAATGTTATTTTGGGCCAACCTTATTTATGGAAATGTCTTATTGTATATGAGTCTAGGCCTCGTTGTGTTATTATTACTTTGAACAGAAAATTGTACAGGATACCCGAGGTAGTCCCTCCTAGTGCTATTTCCTTGATCTCTACCAAGCAATGCAGGAAGGTCATCTCTCAGATCGGGAAATTTGTCTTATTCATGATTCACTCTTAGAGTGAGTGAAAGATCACAACCATGTCCAGGGCCTCTGCGAACAATCTCTCCACACAACATAAACAAGTGGATAAGGTTGTGGAAGAATACTCAGATATATTCTCTTCTCCTACCGGGGTACCTCTGCACTTCCAGGTCAAGAATCTCATCGATCTAACCCTAGGTGCACTGCTACCTAATGGGCTAGTCTACTGCCGCTCTTTGTTATAAAATGAGGAGATCAAGAGGAAGATCCAAGAACTGCTCCATAAGGGGTGCATCCATTCCATCTCATCGCCTTGTGGGAGCCCAATCGTGTTGGTGCAGAAGAAAGATGGGACCTGACAACTATGCATTGATTACCAGGCCCTGAATAAAATCACAGTCTGAAATCGGTACCTGATTCACCAAATCGAAAACCTCCTTGATTAGCTCACGGGGGATAAATACTTCAGTAAGATTGATTTGAAGTCTGGCTATCACCAAGTCCCAATAGACTAGACAGATGTATGGAAGATCACCTTCAAGTCAAAAGAAGGTCTTTTTGAATGGTTGGTCATGCCCTTTGGTTTGAAAAATGCTCCAACAAATTTTATGAGGATGATGGATGATATCCTATGACCTTTCACCAATACTTCTGTAGTGGTGTATCTGGATGACATTCTCATCTACAACAAGACTTGGGTGGAACACTTGCAGAATATTCAGCAGGTTTTGCACACCTTGCGGCAACAAAAATTATATGCAAACTTGGAAAAATGTTCCTTTGGCATGGATAGGGTCCATTACTTAGGCTACATCGTTGATCAAAATGGTGTGCATGTGTATCCAACCAAGATCCAGGTCATCCGTGACTGGCCAACCCCAACCACACTCACTGAACTTCAGAGCTTCTTGGGCCTCACCAATTTCTATTGCAGGTTCGTGTTGGGATTCTCTCATATCGCATGGGCCCTCAACCAGGTAACCAGGGGTGGTGATAAGGAAAAATTTGTGTGGGGCCTATCCCCAAAAAAATCCTTCGAGGACTTAAAGAATCGTTTGTGCTCATCCCCAGTACTTTCATTACCGGACCTAGAAAATCCCTTTGAGATCGAGACAGATGCTTCATACTATGTTGTGGGCATCGTTCTCACTCAACATGGCCACCTTGTGGCATATCATAGTGAGACACTATCAGATGTTGTCCGTAAGTACCCTACTTATGAAAAATAAATCTACTCCATTGTGCAAGCCTACTTCCAGTAGAGACATTACATTCTTGGGAAGGAGACAGTCATCCACACTAATCACAAGCCACTACAATTCATGCAGACCCAAGGCAAATTGTAGAATGATTGCCATCAGAATTGGTCCACATACTTACAACAATTCCACCTCAACATCAAGTATAAAACATGAAGTACCAACCGAGTTCTTGATTTTCCCAACCAACCTCCAATCGCTCACCACGGTGCTAGACTCTTACAGCCACAATACCTCCAGATGGCCCCACCTCTACGAGACAGACCCCGACTTCTCCACCACCTACCAAATGTTGGGCGCCAACTCAGTGGTTGCTAATTTCCATCTTCATGATGGGTTGTTATGTCGTTTGGGCCATCTCTGCATTCCATCAAGCGAGCACGTGAAGTTGATTTGGGAAGCTCACTACAGTCGGGTGGAAAGACACGTTGGCATCGAAAAGACAGTGGTAGTGCTGCTGAAACATTTCTACTAGCTAAAACTTCGACAGGATGTCGGCAAGTATATCAGGTCCTGTACCACCTGAACTATTTCCAAACCAACCACAAATAAACAAGGCTTGTACACCCCTCTGCCTACTCCTGGTGGATCGTGGGAATCCATCTCAATGGATTATAATCAGGCCTGTTGTCCACCAAGAGGGGAAATGACTGTGTGTTTGTGGTTATTGATTGCTCTTCCAAGATGGCGATTCTAGTCTCCCTCAAGAAGAACATCATAATAGAAGCCACTGCCAAGCTCTTCTTTGAATGAGTATGGGTACATTTTAGGATCCCACAAACCATTATCTCATACCATGACAGTCGATTCCTCAACACATTCTGGTCGAGCCTCTAGTCACTATTGGATATCAAGCTCAGCAAATCCACTACCTTCCACCCCCAGACAAATGGCCAAACTGAGGTTGTCAATTGGATGATCATACATATCCTGTGCATGTACAATTCAAAACACCCCCACACATGGGATGAGAGTCTTCCCTATGTCCAACATATCTACAACCGAGTCCTACATATCTCAACTGGCCACAACCCCTTTCAGGTGGGGTTGGGATTCCAATCATTGGGCCCCATGGATGTTGCACTACCCCTAGCGACCACCTCGACCGACTCATCCCCTAATCCACTAGAAGATGAAAAATCCACCTGGTTCCTTGAGTGTATCCAACACATCCTCCAACGGGTTCAGGATATTCTACATAATTTGAATGCCAAGTACAAGCAACGCCATGATCAACATCGGGTGCCACATAAGTCTCATGTGGGAGACAAAGTTTGGTTGCACTTGCAGAAAGAACGCCTTACAGGGGCCCATCAAAAGCTTCACCCACTCCATTATGTGTCGTACATCATCACCAAGGCTATGGGTGACAATTATTTTGAGTTCAACATTCCCTCTTTCCTTGGCCTGCACCCAGTCTTCAACGTGGCTCTCCTTCGGCCATATTTCCCACCATTATTGGACACCTCAGCGATAGCAGAGCAGTTGACACCAACATATCTCAACCCTGACTGCATGCAACAGAAATCCAGTGACCAGATTGTGGACACACAGATCAAGGGCACTTGACAACAAAGGATCCAACTTTATTGAGTTGTTAAAGCAAGGAAACTCCTACAGCAAGGCAAGTGGCTCACTCGGGGCCAAATTCAACAAAAATTTCCTCATCTAATGGGGGAAATCATCGCAATGGAGAGAATTGATTCCTAATTAGGGAGGATTTATCTAGGTGGATATCGGTGGCCACCCACCTTTTCCAACTGGCTCAAAACAGTTTTCTGGAAATATTGGTAATTTACTATTTTTAGCAGTTTTTAACTTCTGGGGCCATTTTGAGGGCCTAAATGAAGGTTTTCAGGATATATCTTCTCAATGATATTTAAAGGCTTTGATTGATCCCTCAAAATGAATCTCCTCGATGATACCTTTCCAATGAGCTATCGTGTTCCCCAAATGGAGATCGTTTGCAAAAGTTACGACTCCAGGAAGTTGATGTACTAACTTACCCAAATGGGGCCCACATGACTTTTGGCGCTTCATCTTCTAGGGTTAGGTTTTTTGGATGTCTAGGGCTTGTGACATTCTGGTTTATTGTAAAAAAGGCCTTGATATCCTCATTGTAATTATATTCTTGTGAATGAGCGCAACTGTCATATCTCTTCTTAGAGATAAGTCGTTACCATTCCAGGAAGCTTGTTTTTCGCTACATTTTACAGTTTCATCTTATTTCTTTATTAAATAGAAAACAAGTTTTATTGTATCTTTGTTATTCTGTGTTAAGCATATTTTAATAATTTGTATTCATTTCATTCTGCTCATAAAATCTGGATTAGGGCATGCGACATCTGAGTGGCCCCAAATCCACGTGACCATGACTTCACCACCACCTATCAGCTCTTGGGTACAAGCGCGGATTTCACCGATAGACCTCAAACCAACCTTAGAAGATCGTTATTCTATACTCCTATCTTATTGAAGCAATCATTGTGAATCTTATTTTGTTCAACGCTCAAGTGTTATTTCACATCATATCATGTGAAAAATAGACCCTTAGTTCCATTAAAAAACTTCATTTGTAGATCTATCGAAAATAGCAAGTATGACTTCAAGCTACTTGCTTTGCACTGCTAAAATTTACTTATATTGTATATAACTACTCTTTTACTTTTTCCTCTACCACATCCCATTCCAAATCACATACTTCACACACATTAGCCACATTTTAAACTACCCAATATGTGATCAATAATTGAAGTTCTAATTGTACATTGTTTTTTTATATTTTCACAGGGTTTTGATAGTTCATGAAATGCAAGTGGAGACTTTGACATCAAATATTATTGGTGACCCAACATTCATCAAATATATAATGGATTATGGAAAAAATTATCAGAAACAAACGAAACCCCCAAAATTTACTCCTATTAAATCTTTGAATCCATACCTAAATGAATGGACAATGAAAGTCAAAGTACTTTCAAACATTGATCTATGCACCTTCATAAATGCCAAGGAACCTTTCCATGTCTCTATATTTGATGCTATTGATGTGGAAAGAAGTAATATATGTATTGCATGTTTCAACATCCAATCAACACAACTTCAATACAATTTCAAGCACCACAACTATAGAATGGATACACGTTGCACCATCATTATCCTATGAATGCTAAGCAAAAATGAATGATACTATCTATGTCTTGCTTTGAAAAAATAATAGGCATGCATGTATTATTTAACATAGTTTGCACAGATAGAATTTGCATTCTTGATCACTACTCCATCCCTATGATTTTGTAATTTCACAAGGGAGGTCACAAAGTTGTAGATTCTTCTATACTCTAAACATAATTATATACATRCAATGTTTGATCAGATGATATCATAATTGGCYCTRTACAAATGTCATCAATACTCRTATTATATGCTTATAGGTTTTATGCACTAGTATAGTGMRYRCMAAGGTAATWAAAKGATAACRTAGGAATAYYGAGGGATTTCTTGTTTTGAGAAGATAMGTGTAGTTAATCTTACTAACAATTAATGTAAATTAGTGRTGATAACAAATRTTTCCTTGTACTTTATTTCATTTTAGTAACAAATTATGAATTAAAAAGTATGCACATGTAACATCTTTTATTTTTTCTATATACTTGGAAACATTTATGATGCCATTCACTTCTCCATGTTATCTTTGTTTCATCATTTGTTCTCTTACTAAATATGATGGTCACAAAAACATATGCTACTCAATCCTTTTCGACGTTCCCTTTCCCTTGCTTCATGGGTATGTGTGTTTTAGGTATAACATAACATATGTGTCATGTGAAAGGATAACAAAATTTATCAAATTTAAATTAAATTATTATTTATTAAATTTATTTGTTATTTGAATCATAATTTTATATAATTTAAATTGATAAATTTATATGAACTTCGAGGTTATCCGTGGTTTGTAAATCATGTGCATAAGTTCCTTCTCTAACTTATTTTCTCTAATTTTATTTATTGATATTTGAAAAGTGAAGGATTTCTACTCTACGGTAAATTTGAATGGTGAAGGGCTTCCATTCTATGTGAATTTGAACGATGAAGCATTTTTACTTTGTGGTAAATTTGAACTAGGGTTGATCATCTATATTAGCGCATTTGAATGGTGAAGGGTTTCTACAATGTTGTAAATTTGAACAAAGGTTTATACTTATGGTGAATTTGAATGAATATTTATACTCTGTGGTGAATTTGAGATGTGAATTTGAACGGAGAACTTCATACATGTGGTGAATTGGAATGGAGGTTTATCCCTACAATTAATTTGAATAGAATGGAGAGGAGGTTCTTTGTAGTTTGTAAATCATGTGCATAAGTTCTTTCTCTTATTTTCTCTATTTTTCAATATGATCACTTCACCACATATTCCAAAACCTTAACCTATCAAATGGAGCTCTAGCAAACTCACCCTAGATAGTCTTTATGAACATATAGAATCCACATAGAATCATTAGAAAAAAGGAGAGAAGAAAGAGGAGTGAAACTCCAAACAAAGTTATAGGCAATGCTTGATAATAGATTGTTAGGAGACAATAGTCAAACATAGATAGAGAATAGAATATTAGGGTTCAAGACTCAATTGTAGAAAATGGAGGCTAGATTGCAAGAAATGGAAAAACAAAAACAATCAACCTGAAAAGAAGAGGTCAAAGAAAATCACAATTTAATAGATAGGTTTAAAGAGATAGAAGAAAAACTAACTAACAATTTGTCCCTATGTAGTCTAGAAAACAAATTGGATATCAAACCCATCAAAGAGGAAATGAATAAGCTAATCGATTTGGATAATGACTGTAACAAAAGAGCCTTGAACCTCATAATTTTTTATATAAAAAAAAAGCAAGAGGAGGACATGCTAGCAATAGTAAAAGAACTAAAAAATAAATCACAAATTGAAACAACTTACATCATAGAAGCACAGAGGCTAGGAAAAATAGTAGAACATAAAGATATATTGATCAATGCCAAAGTAAGTTGTAATGACAATAAATATGACATACTTAGGAAATATTCGAGCTTAAAAGGGTTGGGAATATTTATAAATCAAGACCTCATTCTAGAAGACCAAGCTGAATTAAGGAAAGAAGTTCATAATTTAAAACAAGTTAAGAAGGAAGGAAAATGGGGAATAATTAGAAATAGAAAAGCTATTATTCATGATAAATACCAGAATGATAGTAAAAAGTAGGAGTTTGGAACACTTCGGATCCCTTTTTGTAATTGTTATGGCTTTCCATGGTGCAAAGGTTCTCTGTTAAGTTGGATCCCGAGTGATATTGATATTATTTTTCCAGTTGAAACGCGGGAACATGAAGTGTCTAAGGTCCCTAACATAGAAGTATTTATCTTGTGGTCATCATGGAACAAGAAATCATATTTAAGAGGGATTGAAGGCATAGCTTGTCACATAGAGAAGAATATTTCTCCTCACATTCAACTTCATAAGATGGACTCTCTCAATCAGTACATTTGGATAGAAATATCAAACATCAATGCTAAGAATATTATATAGAAATCTGTTATTTCACACCTATTAATTCTACTTTTTATAAGAAAAACAATCTAGATAACAATTGTCCCTATAATACCCTAGAACAAGATATTCACAGTCTGAGAAATGAAGGTAATATCCTCCTGCTAGGAGACTTTAATGCAAGAACTACAAATAACCAAGATATTCTTTTAAGCAATGATTCTTACCCTAATCCTTTATGGCTAGATGAGGACCTTGTTTTAGCTAATATATACAAAATAAAATCCAAAGATCTGATCGAAAATTTGTTTGGTACTGAGCTAGTCAGGCTTTGTAATTCTCAAGAGATAATATTTTTCAATGGTGTACTGAAGTGGTCGAACTCCAACTAGATGACTTGTATTCATGGGTTAGGTAGTAGTGTCATAGATGATGTGATATATGATATCCCTAGATTCAACCAATTAGTAAATTT